>BGPR01002364.1:122392-181424 GCA_013235015.1 Araneus ventricosus | reverse complement strand
TATTAGCTATTGCTGGAATTTTTTTATCAATGAGCCCTTTGTCATTAACGTTGTACCCATGCTTACTTTTTCATGTCAACCCATCACAGTTTGAAATTAGCATATTAGATTAGTTGGCTAGTCCTCAGTATAACAATATTGCAAAATATTTTGGGCAATATTGGAACGATAGTGGAATACCGAATGCTGTATTTCCAAATTCTTAAAGTAGAACGTAAAAATTTGGCACAAAATATTAGTTTTAGATTAAAAAAATTCATATATTATTTAAGATTTTATTTCAAACATTCAATGGAAATTTTTCCATTAAAAGCAAATACCGTATAACACTGTAAACAATATTGAAATTTATATTTTCACAACGTTGATCAATGTAGTAGACAATATTATATCCCCACGTTTAAATCAACGTTCACCAATGTACAACCTGCTACTCTCATGAATTCAACACTTATAAATATCTTTATCTATTCATATATATATATATATATATATATATATATATATATATATATATATATATATATATATATATATATATATATATATATATATAACATCAACGTACGTGGAAACAGAAACGTCTCTAATTACTTATTGTAGAATGGCAACAGTCAAATGTAAACAACAAACTGCCGTACTAACCTTTTCTGACTGCTTCAATGAACGTTTTTATAGCTGCGTACTTAATTCAGCGCTTCGCTTAGCTGATTAATTGCAAACTATTATTTGAAATGTTCGGAAGAGGACTGCCGTGTCACCGAAAACCTTCTTCATATTCAGTCAGAGGAAAGAAGATGTAAAAAAGAAATCAAGATTTTAAGCATGCACATTTATTTTAGAATTGTATATAAAAATTATTATTAATTATTATTTTGTATAATGTGCACATGAAAGACGATATTTTCATAACCTTTCTAACTAAATTAATATGACAGGAGACTATTGGTCGCCAAAGGGGCTGGTTTTTAAAAAAAATACATTTACAGATATGAAGATTAATGTAAGGTGTTGCAAAAGTTCACTTATAAAGGGGAAGATTTATTTTTCTGTCCAGTTGATATTCTTAATCTACCTATGGAAGATTGAGGTGAGAAAAGACAGGGAAGTGCATAGTGCAATACTCTAATATTTTATCATGCAGATATTTTGTCTTTTCAAAATCTTGTTGAGAATTTGTCTTTTGTATTTTCAGAGAATTAGAAAGCCTCGCCCTTTTACACGTTGTTTGTGTCACGATTCACAGAGGGACGAATAACAATTCTTCAAGTGGCCTGTAAGTTAAGGTTTCAATTCATCTCGAATAGTATTTTCCTTTAGACAAGCGAACGTATCGTGTCATAAAAATGATGATGTTCTGTTTTTTCTTACCTAGAGATCAGAGTCAAAATGATGATGCCTTGTTTTTTCTTTACCTAGAGATCAGGAGTCATAAAATGATGATGTTCTGTTTTTCTTTACCTTAGAAATCATCAGAGTCACAAAAATGATGATGTTCTGTTTCTTGTAATACCTAGAGATCAGAGTCATAAAAATGATGATGTTCTGTTTTTCTTTACCTAAACTTAGAGTCATAAAATGATGATGTTCTGTTTTTTCTTTACCTAGAAATCGGAGTCATAAAATGATCGTTCTGTTTTTCTCTTTACCTAGAAATCAGACTTATGGCTTTGTATTGTTCCGAAGGTTCATTAGTTATGGAAGTAAGTTCAGATTCCCATTGATAAGATTGTTTTAAACTCGATATAATTATTCCGGGTAAAGCCAGTTAACTGTGTTTTTCTTTCTCCAGAGGCACCACTGCCCAAGCTATAATATTGAACACTGATGTAATATATTGGAAACCTCCAGAAAGTAGGGAGTCTAACTTATAAAACAATTGGTATTTCTGCTTTTCGTATTTTTTTGTTATTACAACCTTCATTGTTTGGTGGTGTTTAAAACATCAATAATCATTATTATTTGCCCCATTCTCTTTCAGTATAAATGAACACGCGTTTCCCTAATGTTGATGATGATTATCACAATATTTGAAAATGCACTTTATAAGTACGCAAATAACCCTAAGAAATGATATTTTAAAGAATTCTATTGAAAAGTAATTACATCTTATAGCTTAACCCTCCTAGCTGTGCAAATTTTCTTTTCTCCGTTTTCAATGTTCAGTTCAAAGCAGATGCCCCTGTATTTATGTATATTTTTCAAACAAATATTGATAAAGTATTCTAAGATTTCAGAGATATAATTAAATACAAAAAAGGACGTTAATTTACTTTTGAGAAGCAGTTTTCAACCCGATACAGCTAAAAGATCAAAATAATTGGGTAATTCGGAGGGTTAATCTATAAATTAATCTATTAAAATGAGAAGTTCAATAAATTTTTTATGGTATTTTTTACAGAATCAAGGGAAATAATAGAAACTTTTTTTACAAATCAAGGAAATAATAAGTAGAAAAATCTTATACAAATCAATTAAATAATAAGTAGAAAAATCCTTTTTTTATACAAATCAAGGAATAATAAGTAGAAAACTTTTTTTTTTTACAAATCAAGTAAATAATAAGTAGAAAACTTTTTTTACAAATCAAGTAAATAATAAGTAGAAAACTTTTTTTACAAATCAAGTAAATAATAAGTAGAAAACTTTTTTATACAAATCAAGTAAATAATAAGTAGAAAACTTTACAAATCATGAATAAGTAGAAAACTTTTATACAAATCAATTAAATAATAAGGAAAACTTTTTTTATACAACCATGAATAATAAGTAGAGAGAAAACTTTTTTTTACAAATCATGAATAATATGAAAACTTTTTTTACAACTGGCAAATAATATAGAAAACTTATTAAATCAAGTAACACAGAAAACTTTAAATCAAGTAAATAATAAGTAGAAGACTTTTTTCTTACAGAAGTTGGAACTTTCAAGTATATCGAAATCAAATCCAATGAAAAAAATAAATAATTGTGTCTTACGAATTTATAATGAAAAGGCTTTTTTGTTCTAATGTATAATTTGGCGTATAATTCTTTTTGAAATTGTATGCATAAAATTGCCTCCAAGTAAAACTTTAGAATATTGGTTAAAATGGATAAATGAATACTAGTGACACAAATAACCTTAGTACAGTGGCTGTATTAGGCAAGTGAAGATGACCTGAGATGAAACTGATGCAGCATATCAAAATATAAAGCACCTGTTTTAGATACTCTAATGAAACCAGCAAACCTGCGTGTACAATACCAGGTTTATAGTCGTTGACCCGACAGTCAAATTCAGAATTCTTTTCCTTTATACAATAGAAAAGCCAATTTTATAAAGAACATGCTCTTTCACTAATCTCAACGAAATTTTAAGTTCCAATGACATATTATCACATTAAAGTAAACATGTTTGTAGATGAAAAAACATTTAGAAGATGCAGCCATGAACACAGAGAGAAGTGGCATGCAGCAACTTGTAGAAACAAATTGCAGTTCAGAGGAAAGATGGTCGGGATGCTAATTTTAATAATAAGACAAATTTCTGATTACCGGCTTAATCACATGGCGTCTGTCGATATGCAAAATACAGAAAGGGGGCATATTAAATAAAAATTCGCTGCAAGTTGAAGTTAATTTCTGCGCAACATGTGCGGTAGAAATCACACGGAAGACTTTGCACAAGCAAGACCACGTAAGCTGGAGAGGGAGTAGGGCGGAGGAATTTGATTTGTCTAATACGGCACGGTTACCATCCACGGAGAGCCTTTTCAGCACAAGTAGAAATGAGGAAATTTGTGGTAAGTGGCCACGTCCAGAAAAAAACTTAATTCATTGCGTCATTATTTTGCATTCAAAAAACCAGCGGAAGTAGTCTTCCTTAAACTTTCGTATACTTCCGAAAGACTTTAATGTGTTCACAAGTGTGCGATTATGCAGTGACCGACAGGCAGTCAACCTTTCGACGGATTTGGCCCAAAATTTGATACGAACTCTACACCTTGATGATAAACTACATACCAAATTTATCCATCCAGCATATTTAAGCTTTGAGTTAGAAAGGTTCACATGAACGCGGACAGACAGATACACTTCCCAGACGTATTTTGTCCAAAATTTACCCATCCAGCTATTTAAGTTTTTGAGTTATAGTGTTCAATATGAACGCGGACAGACAGACAGACCATAAACGTATTATGTCCAAAAATTTGATAAAATAATCTAAATATTGTGTGAAGTCTGCTATCAAATTTCATCCCCTAGCTCCTAGTCGTTTTTTAGTTATCGTGTTCACAGTCGAAAGACAGACATGAATTCCAAAATCAGTTTTTTCGGACTCGGGGAGGTCTAAAACGTGGAGATTCATCAAAAAATCTAGAGAGGTTTTTTTTATGATTACAAAACTTTCTCTTGCATACTTCGTGCATTTATATAGTAAAATCGCCATCGGGGTACACGAAGAATACTACTGCCCAGGTGCGAGGGCAACCTAACGACAGGTGTCGTGCATGAGTATTATGGCCAGGCGACGGCACAAAAAAATGGCGAAAAATGGGTATTGCTGCGTACACTGTAAAAAAAAATCGTAAATTTACGGTTTTGTTGGCAGCGCCACACAGCAAAACCGTAAAAGTTAGAAGTAAAATCCAGTCACAACGGTTTTTACCATACAGGAACAAGTTTTTCCGCAGTTAGGAAGTAAATCCGTCACAACGGTTTTACCGTATGAAATCAAGTTTTCCGTAAAAAATTAAGTCATCATGCAAGTGACGTCATCGACGAGTTGAGTTGTTTTTCTCCTCTCTGTCTGAGTTGAGCTGAAATGCTGGATGTGTATTATCAGGAATATTAATCAAGTGCTTAATTATTAATTTCAATTAGTTTAATTAATATAATTTTAATTGAACTTACTTGGACGTGATTTCGATGCAAGATGGTGACAAAACTTCTAACCTCTGAGCCGGGGATCCGTTCTAGAAATAAAAGACAGTCGCCTCTAACCACCAATGGAGACTACATAAAGAAGTAAAAAATAATGTATTGTAGTTTTAAAGTCACTATAGCTCTATGGCGCCACCTAGTGGTGTAAAAAAAATCAACTATTGCCAGAACACGTGTTTTAATGTTATTTTCATGATATACCAGGTTACTACAACATGTGTAAACAACAGCGGAGATGGAAACCCTATTAAAACATGAAATGAATGGCAATAAAATTACATTTAAGAAAAGGGAAAGTTATTGTACGGAAAGCAATACCGTATGACGAAAAATAGAATTTGAACTGACGGTTTTAAATCGTTTATGGTTGAGAGCGGAAAATGGTGAAAAACCGTTTTGAAAACAGTTTTAAACCGTCAAATATACGGAAAAGTCCGGGAAAAAACGGATATTTTACAGTGTAGATGGACAGATATGTCCACAGTTTACTGATGTATTGCTTTTAATTTCCCTTTATTTATGAATACACTGCATGCCTGGATCTAAGGTGGACATCATCCGCCACAGATCTCGCTCATCACCTGAGAGAATTGTGGAAGACCTCGAAACGATGTCCAGAGTGTAACGAGAACTCGTCATAAACGAAATATTGGAGAAATTATGCGCTAATCAATTGTTTTATTGCAGCGGAAGTTTATTGTGCCAGCGAATAGACCTATTCAAACCAGAAAGCTCAAAACTGAACAAAAAATCTTAGTAATATTTCTGACATAAATTTCTTACTTAATGATTTTATTCTTCTGTAAAATTCTTATTTTGTAAAAGGTATGTAGAGAAGAAATCCATCATCCACTACAATCGATTATTCATTCATGAACTTAGAATTAATATAATAGCGAAGCATAGTGAAGGAAAAATAACAAAAAATTCCAGTCGGGAAACGAAAGATCTTCGTTTTTTGTTTGGAGATATATGAAGGAACATTTCGTCCCTCTGTTTTCATTACGGCTGAGCTGCAAGAATGAAAAAAAGAGGGCGGAAGAGACTGCAAATGACGAGAGCTTTCAAAACAAGGTAACATGCATAGTTAAAAGGCAATTTGAGGGCGGGGAAAGTTGCATTTCAGCTCATAATTTATAAGCAATTTCAGCTATAAAAAAACTTTTAAACGCAAAAAAATCTCTTCGTTATCATATATGGCACTAATTTAAATTTTCTTTCTACCTTCAACTCGAAAGGAATTAGAAAAGAAAATTTCAACCGCCCACCATTTCAACCCCTTTAGCTGGATAACCTATCTATTTAAACTCCGCCGAGATTTTCACCATCCTTACAACAGCCCAGGTTAAAACTAAAATTACTCCAGTTATCGTTCACAAGATAACATGGGCAAAGCTTTATATACATATATGTATATGTTACCACTAAAGCTCGAAAGCTAATGCACATTACCTAGATAATCTGCAGATTAACTGATTTGTTCTGTTAACGTGGAATCCAGAGTTTTCTCCGTATTTTACCTAGGTAATCTGCAGTACATTAATTCATTTCCTGTATCAGTTCAAAGTTTGTTTCTTCCATGTTCCTACACCTTTACCCCTCTCCTCTACTTTAGTTTGGTTTGCCTGCTTCTCTCATTTCCAATTGTAATAATATTTTAAAAACGTTTTGATTCTTTCTATTATATAGTTTTTAATTGATTGATGATTGATTCTATAAACTAATTTGTTGATTGTATTAACTTGATTTTTCAGATATCAAAAAATAAATAAATAACACTATGTTAATTTAAAGGTAATAATGTGCAGATTATTCAGGTAATTTGCAGGTATCTAGGTATTCTTGAAATGAAACAATTGTCGGCACTTTAACGGATCACCCTAGTTACCTGCAGATTAGCTAGGTAATGTGCAATAACTGATTTCTGCACTTTAGAGGTAACATATATATATATATATATATATATATATATGTTAATTTAAGCGCACAGAAACGCTTCTGCTGTTCCAGTAAAAATCTTATTTTCACTCTTTAACGAGTGCCTAGTAGTAATGTGTGATTATTCAGGTAATTTGTAATATGTGTTATATATATATATATATATATATAGAGAGAGTATATATATATATATATATATATATATATATATATATATATATATATATATCAGGGTTCTAGGGTTCATGATCGGTGAAGATGAGCAGAAATTTTCCGGAAAGTCGTATGTCACAGAACCACTCGCAATATGTAGAGTCTTGTGAATCTAAATCAAAACGCTGTGTTGTTCTTTTTTTTAAATCGAACGGGCAAATTCATTTGTGCACAGTTAATTCTATTGAGTGTTCTGAAGTTTTGCTCAAATTGTTTTTGTTTGCGATGCTTGTACAGTGGCCATCCATTGCTTTCAGAGGGTTACATGATGCCGATAACCTGAGCCATCATCAGTTGCTGCTTTGGCCTTCTCATCACCTGCTGTGACCTTCCCGACCAGATGAAGACCGGGACATTCCAAGCAGTGCCGAAGGGTAAGGGTTTATCTTCTCAACATCTTCCTCAGAGCTTCTTTTGCTGCCTCTGCATGCTGTCAGGGGCCGGATTTACACATTTCTATGCCCTAGCCGTAAGTATATCCTGCGCCTCTCCTCGCAAAAAAGTTAATATATAATTTTCCAATTTAATATGCAATAGTTTATTCTTAATAGACTTATTGCAATCTTTATAATCTTAGAAAACACATTAAATTTTTATTTACATTTAAGATACTATGAAATAACATTACCACCTACAAAATATTCCATCGAATTTGTTTGAACCGTTTGACATACCTAATGGAACCTGCGTTCTATGCGCTTTTTCCAGTGAACGGGCTATTTGAAGGTCACTGAAGTGGACAGATCTTGCAAAAAATCCATTTCCTTTAATGCAAAGAAGCCAAGGGTCCATAATAGTCAAAACGTTCATAGTTCAATATATATTTAATGTAACGAATGCAAATTTTAAAACACCATTTATATGGCCTTTTCAAAATAATACTGAAAAGTTTGTAAATATTTCATTATTATTTCATCTATATATGCGCCCCCTGACAGCTGCGCCCTAGGCCATGGCCTAGGTTGGCCCTATGGGAAGTCTGGCCCTGCATACTGTACACAATTTAACTGATTTTGAAAATTAAACTACGATCATAAACGGTAGTTTCTTATAAGTCCTATTTAGGACGAAATGTCCGAAGAGTTGTCTGGCGTCCGGCCTTCAATCAGGTCAAGCCGCTTCGACAGGATTTATATGAATACCTAATAGGTTGCATAGAGATATTCAAATATTATACAATTTTTAACATCATGAAGCATCAAAAATCAGTTACTAACGAGGGAGGTAGACAAGATTTAGATCCCGCCCAAGCCGAAGCCACAAGGGAAGCAGATGAGCTGCCAGGAAGCAACCCATCTAGCAAGAAGGCCGCATTGGAAATTGCAGACATCCAAAAGGACAGAAACCGAGAGTCAGCAGTTGCCTCTTTCACGCCAAGGTTCTCGGAGTGTCAAACAGAAAAGTGTCACATACAGTAAAACTAAAGATCTACTCTGACCCACCCAATAGCCAAAGAGTCATCAACCCCACAGGCTTCCTCAGAAACAGAATTTTGATGAAAAAAGCAAGCCAAAAGAAGAACTTATGAAATGTGAAAAGGAATGTACGATAGAATAACAAAAATAAATAAGTAAATAAATAAAATAAAAATTTAAACGTAAAAAGAAATTAATAAATAAGTAGATAATAGAGTAAGAAGTAAATGTCAAAGAAAATGCTTTTTAGGTATTGTATAGGTATTATTTTTAGGTAGGTTTTCAACGAGGGAGGTATACTCACTTTATCTAGAAATATATTTTAAATGCTTCTTTTGCTTAATCCTGAGTTTATATTGTGGGACCAAGACGAGGATGCAACTGATGACAATTTCAGAACTGGAATATGGCTATGGTGCGTTTATAGTAGTGTAGAATGCTACAAACGGATCTCTTAGTGGTCGAGCAATATTCAAGTAATTGGACATACCAAGTATGAGATGCGAGGGAAAACTTAAGTTTCTACAGCACAGGATTAGACTTGTCCAAAGAGGGGATGGAGGGACACTGAATCGTGCGCATTTCGCTTTTTCATCCCTAGTTCAGCAGGGGTGTAGCGGAGCCGGAACGCCGTTGTGGCACTGGTTTTTTCCCGCGAGAAATAAATAAAAAAAATTGTAAAAACGTCCTTAAAAGAGGTCCGAAATTACTCACCCATGTCAGAGCATTCCGGTACTGCTTTTACAGCGTCTCGGCACTGCTTTTAGAGCGTCCCGGCACTGCTCTTAGAGCGTTCCGGCACTGCTCTTAGAGCGTTCCGGCACTGCTTATTTTGCGACTGCACCACTGTAGTTCAGGCCCTGCATACATGTGAAATGCTCTTTGAAGCAACATAACTCAGAGAAAGTGTCGTAATTGTTGGGAAAAAACGACCTCCCGAATCTGACGAATTTAGATGTTGTAAATCTCTCTGGACTACAAAAAATTATGCGTATTGTAAAGCACCGTTTGTACGTTTTTCATTTATACACCGTTTACATTTATGCGTCGTTTCATCACAGTCCCGATTCATTGGTATTCATTATAAAGATAAAGCACTTCGTTCGTACGACGCAAAGCTTCCGCGTTATACGTCTTTTTTCTAAATGTGAAAATTATGTTATGAGATTTATTTCTAAAATGTGAAAATTTCCTCCTTTCTAGTGTGTGAATTGTGATAAAGGTATCATGACTTCGAAATCATTCACAATTTATGAATTAATATTATGAATTAATAGAAGACAAATAGGCGGGTGGCAATTTAAGCGATGAAGCAGTTATTCCACCTTTCTTTAAAGACTCCATTGGAAAATTTCGAACATATTTCTTTTGTCAAAAGAATAGTGAAAAACATTCAATGAACTTAATTCGATTCTTAATGCTCTCAGACAATCAGCACTTCAGAAGAAGGTAAAAGGTTTTTTAATGAAACGCCTACCTGCATGCATATAATTTGTGTAAGATATGTATAATTAGGACTCAAGATATGAATCAAGGTTTGATTTTTCTCACATTTGCGATAAATGTTTAATTTGTAAATCTCATTATTGAATTCCATACTAGGTAGTATTATGCTAGTACTATCTTTTAAAAAAACTTTAAAATAAATACTTTTAAATGAATTCGCACTATTAGCATTAACCCGTTCAGGACCGTCATCACATATATGCGATCTCTCTTTCCGTTCGCTCTGGCCCGTCATCACATATATGCGATCGCTCTTTCCGTTCGCTCTGGCCCGTGATCACATATATGCGATTTCAACTTGGAACGTTTTATTTGAATTTTTAAACGGCGCTAGATGGCGGTAAAGTCCGTTACAATTTTCGAATAATATTTCACGGAGTGTTGACCTTCAGTATGCAATTTCGGTTTCGGATTTTTTTTTGTTGGATGAGGGCTATTTGATTATGTAAACAACTGCGCGTGTTAGGATTGCGCATTTAAGGATTGCGCAATTAAAGCGTTATGATTAAGCAATTAAAGAGCTATGATTTATTTTGCGGTGGATTTTTTTTATATTTTGATGGCACGATGAAAGGATGGAATGTTTATTGGTTAGGGGTTGGAGTAGAAATTATCGTTTGCAGTTTGGAGTTCTCTAGACAGTCTTTTGTATTTTTGGGGTAAATTATATTTTAGTTCAGTTGTTTTTTTAAATATCGTGAAAATTTTATTACATTATATTCGGATATACTGTCAATGTTAATAAATTGTAAATTTCAGCGTATTTACTTGCAGTAATAATTTTATATGAATTTTTTAATAAAATTAGGCTTAACGGGAAAAATCGCCCGGTCCCGTGCGTACGCATCCTTCCGGAGCTCGCGGGCTTGGGGAAGCGCTTCTTTCTCCTTTCGCTGGTCCTGAACGGGGAATTCCATACTAGGTAGTATTATGCTAGTACTATCTTTTAAAAAAACTTTAAAATAAATACTTTTAAATGAATTCGCACTATTAGCATTAAATTTATAGTAATCAAAGCTGTTTATTTTCATTTCGATTATTCGTTTTTTAAATTTATACTTCTTTTCACGTCAGCCCCTCGAAAGACGCATAAAAGACGCTTCACCGCAAGCGTCCACATGTACGAGAAAATGGTATCTCAAAAGAGCAATGAGCTGTAAATAAAACGATCAACTTGTTGAAATATTAAATGTTTAAGTAAATGCAATATTATTTTTTCAATTCCTACTATTAGTTCACACTCTCCCTATATTTATATATCTTGTTCAAATTTTCAATCGTTAACAAAATACTTTTTATTCATCCACTCAAGTTCAAATACATTTTTTAAAACTTGTAGTGGATGACACTTGATGTTAATACAGTTTTTTTAATATTAATTAATTAATTAATTAAATGTAATTAATTCATTTTAATTATTAGAGCCTTTTGTCGCCAAAGTCGCCAACTTTGCCGCCAAGTCGAAAAAATGGTCGCCAAGTTTAGCATCTCAGGGAAGCGACTTTATAGCTTCGTAACAATATTTAACATGATAATGTTTTTAAGCTGACATACCATCCATAAATTATTTTTGCACTTAATTTATATTCTGAAAAATATCTCTTGTTGGCAATTGCATCCAAAAATGTTTAGTTCCCCGTGTGAATGGATCAACTTAGGTCTATTTTTTTCCTTCAATTCAATTCCTACTATTAGTTCAATCAAGTAGGAATTGACTTTAATTTTTTTTATATTACTTGTTATTGTACTCATTGTTGGGAGAGGAAAATGACCCACATATTTATTGCCTTGAAATATTTTCAAAATCATTTATCGAACTTGATTCGCGTTTTTAATTTTAATTAGTTAAACTTCTATGTCATATTCCATATAAATTCATTTACAACTCTATAAGATGCCATGCACATTTCGCAGCAAAAAACAAATACGAAGTGTTTAGTTAATGCGGCAAGAAACTCAAAGGGCTCTGACTTGGCATCAATAGGTTTGCTTTCGTTTAGTAGAAGTAATTTAACATAGCTAGATGAACGTCCCATTTTGAAGATTCGCGAGGACTATTTTGGGACGGAATTTTTCATTATTTAATCCTGGTCAGTTGACGAAGAAGACGGTTGAGGAAGAAGTCAGTTGACCTCTCCAAACTGTCACACCACACCAGCAGGAGGAATTTTGACCGCCAAAGGATTTAACATGCACCAGACATTTATGTAAAGGGATTTTTTTCCGTGGAATTGGGTATCGAAACCCAGATGATGTCACTTGGCCCTAGACGTCTAGAGCAGGGATTCCCAATCTTTATTCTCTCGCGTACCCCTTGATTAATCTTTATATTTTCGCGTACCCCCTACTGTTACATCCTCCCACTAACTATCCGTCTATGCGTAGAAGCTTTCATTAATAATTTTAAGGGCTTAGGTTAGTCTGACAGTCAAATGACTCGAATTGACAACATTTCCTGAGCTTATTTTTTATTTACATTTTATTGCATTTTTACTATAGTGTTAGTTCAAAGCAAATGAAATTAGTATTGTAATAATTTTGCATTAATGTATAAGGACAGCTAAAAATTACACTTCCTTTTGCTTTCTAATCTCTTTAGTTTGGACGTGTTTAAGGCTTACGAACTTGGAGAACAAAAATTCCGTAACACTTTTAATCCCTTATGTTTTCTTGCATCCGCCATTATCAACTTTGAGTTCGCGTACACCAGGGATACGCGTACCGCAAGTTGAAAACGTCCGTCATATTCTAAAGAACTTATGGCTGAGAAATTCTGCTGGTGAAGTAAGCTATTCGATTCCCTATTCTCTTCAAAAATTCAAATCAATTTAGATCACCATCAACTTAGCAGTTTCGTTCCAGATCGATATTCGAATTAAGATCCAGTGCATTTCTTGCCCTACAGTAGAAACGAATCAATATTCAAACACGTCCTGACGTTCGGAGCGAGAGCGATTAAATTATGGGATCAATAGCAGCGGAGCCAGCTGCCCTGCAAGATAATCAGCCAGGACAAACAGTGATCATTTGGGCATAAACTGACTCTCTCCCTCGGATGCTCATCGATTCCTTCCTCTTTCCAACAGGAGCTCATCTACAACGAGTTCTTCTCCCAGGGAGATCTGGAGAAGGCGATGGGGGTCCACCCCAGCGAGATGATGGACAGGGAGAAGGCCTGCATCCCCGAACTGCAGATCGGGTTCATCGAGAACATCGTCCACCCCGCTTACAAGTAAGTAGATACCCGACAAACCAGGGGTATGGAGGATAAGTTAGCGAGTATTCTGGTGTGGAGGGTAAGAAATAGACACCTTACCGAAAATGGTCAATTGGAGCGACAATTAACATTGTAATGGGAACGGATATTCATGTGACTTCGCTCCACACTCTACAACTAAGGCCTGTTACACGCGTACAATTTGAGTCTTGGAAACATAAAAAATTCACTTGCGGTAAAAGCCATAAACGGGATGAAATACATTGAGAACAGCTAGGTAGTACTCATACACTATATACCCAAAAGTATCAGGACACTTGCAGATTTTCACATTTTTTAGAATTTCTCCGGAATGGTTTAACCGACCGTTTTGTGTACAACCCCTCATCTTTTAGCTTCTCTTCAATAGAGGCTAAAATTCTTCTCGTTGTAATGCCGATGTCTTTATGAATACTAATGATATTGAATTGAATTTTTTATATAAACTGCCCTATATATCTGACTTTAAAGTTGTGGAAGAAAACTTACGCTATGTTTCGCGCATGCGCAATAAAACATTATTTACTAAAAATACTCATAATTCCTGTAATATTCCAAACTTCTTTTCCAAATTTTTACAAAATGCTTCTCTATCATATTGTCATCTTTTCTGTAAGTTTCGTATAATATAACAGAAAACTGTGCATGTTATAGGCAAACAACAGGTGGGAAAATTTGAGATTTTTTAAGAAAACCTTTATTTCTTCCTAAATATTTGTGCTGAGTTTTCGAAAATTCTTGTAAATATTATGTATATTATACATTACCGTTTCTGAAAGTTTCATCTTGTTATCAATATTCCGTGAAGCGGGGTGGGCCAAAAACATTTTTGTCTTCGTCAGTTTGTAAACGGTCCCCTAATTGGCGTCAGGACCGAATCTTCAATGTAAAATGTGAGTTGTTGTCTATTCTTTACATGTCCGAAGTTTAAAGGCAGTCAGTTAAACCTTTCCCGAGAAATTCTAAAAAATGTGAAAATCTGCAAGTGTCCGGATACTTTCGGGCATATAGTGTATATCCCTGCTGAGAGTGCAGCATCTCCGACAAACTTCCACTACTACTCGAAAAAATATAGTATGTGGGGACTAGATAGCTGTTACCAGTGTATTTCGACCCGTTCATGGTGGCTTTCACCGCAAATGACTTGTTTATTGCTTCTACGACACAAATCGTAGGTGTGTACCGGGCCTAAATGGATCGAAATGCAATGGTAACAGCTAGGCAATCCCCACATACCCCCTGCGGAGAGTATCGCAACTACTTTATTTTTTCGAGTAGCTAGGAAAGTTTGTCGGAGATGCGACACTCTTCGCAGGGGGTATGTGGGGACTAGATAGCTGTTACCAGTGTATTTCGACCCGTTCATGGTGGCTTTCACCGCAAATGACTTGTTTATTGCCTCCACGATACAAATCGTACGTCTGTACCGGGTCTAAGATTCCGCAATTTCAGGGAAAGGGAAAAGACTGCTTGCAGAGCTGAAGCTACTGAGGTTGATCGAGTAGGGCCTGCAGTAGCGTAGTGATTGTAAGTGGCGACCGGGGTTTGATGTGATTATTTGGCCCCTAGTCGTCATCAATGGTTTAGAAAGGGTAAATGAGCCCGGGGCATGGTAATAATTTTTCGTCTCCTTATCATATTTGACTTTAAAAAGTGGCATCAAAGCACTACCATTTTCTCTCCATGGTACCCCCTAAGAGTGGCGCCCGGGACGACAATACCCCACTTGCCCCCCCGGTCACTACGCCACTGAGGGTCTGCCATCTGTAGTTCAACGGTGGTGTTCCAAACCATATCAGTCTAGCTGTCTCAATTAAGAGTAAATTTGTGCCAAAAGGAAAATTTCAGTACTCCAAAAGCTCCCAGCAGAATTAAAAATTTGGTGGAAACAATGAGAACGTCAAACAGGAATGTGACTTTTAACAACCGGTTTCAGAAGAACGTTTTCCTCACGCTCGCAATTTATGGACTATTTATTAATATATTTTTTAAATAAAATTTTTTATAAAATTTATTAACCTTTTTCGGTTTGGTGGTGCCATTGGTCATCATTCGAATAATCTGCTTTTAAATGCTTTTCTGCTTTAAATTTGGGGCTGGAAAGGATTTGACGGTGCCTAGACAGCAACATGGTCTGGATACAAATGACTAATGAATAAATAATTTTAACTAATTTAGATGAGATTAATTAATCCGCAATAAATGAATAATTTTAAACATGAACTATTTCTAAGTTGTTGTTTTTATTAATTTATTTTTTACTAACAAATAATAATTTGCGGCTGTCCAACAAATAATCATAATATTTTAAAAATTGCTCTTGTTTAGTGACTGCATTCATAAAATACGCCAACTTAAAAATGTATAAAACTTAGAGCCGAAGTCAAATTGATTACATGAAAGATCAGAGCAATGATATTTCCGTTCCAAGGTGAAGGAACTATTTGTTCCTATGTCTTATCTTAATGAATTCACATATACCCTTAGGATGGTTCTTTGACTTTCGGACTCACTTGGTAGCTAATTACAGCGGCAAGTGCGTCTTCGATCCCTGGGGAGGTTTCGAATTTCCTTCTCGCACTGATGCTCACGAACTGATACCGATATTAATTTCACACAAACTGAATAAAAAAAATCAAGGGAAATCACCGTAACACTAAACGTGTGAATTAAAGACCAAATAACTGCAATTCGGGTTTCCGGTGATAAAAAAAATATTATGCTTCTTTAATTCGGTTGGTAGAAATATGGAAATAAACAACATTCGTGAATAATCTCTGAGAATTTATTTAATAAAATGGGTTCTTTCGAACTCAGATCATTAAAAATCGGTTAATATATTCTGTTGATCAAGATGAAAGAAACTTTTTATCAGGTTTAAGAAAAGATAAGTACCATCCTACAGCAATAAGATTTGTTTAATTACCAAGGAAGACTTAAAAGCTCAAAAAGATATTTGAAAATTTTGAGAATTCTTAACAGTAAGCAGTTTTGAAAGTTCATTCTAAAAAGAAATGGATAGTTAGTAACAAGGTGAAGAAAGATGTATCGCCACTTTATTTCAAAGCAAATAACTTTGGTGCAAATTTGGCCTCGTTTATATTTCTATATCCCTTTGCGGCTTAGTGTGCCAGTGATGGCACACCTAATTTCACTCGCTTCTCAACCGTTAAATACAACTATAAATGGAAAATAATATCTTAGGATAAGGCTAATAGTACTTCTTTTAGAATGTACAGCAGAATCTCCCTACAACGAAGTCTCCCTACAGCGAATTTCTCCCTATAACGAAATTTTTAATCGGAATGTTAAATAACATTCAAAATATTCTCCATATAACGAAGTGGTTGTTTCCCTATAACGAATTTTTTCAGACCTTTATCTTTTCGATTTTTGTCATTGTTGAAGAAAGTTGCTAATTTCTGTGCAAACAAATCGCTCACACGTGCCTGTTTCTGGAACCACTCGCATTGTTCATTCCAGCGATAACACATAACAATAGAATGCTATATGAAGGGTAATGCAGTTGTGGGGACCTGGGTTTCTACAGAGGGAGCAGCATTTTTACGGGTCAAGATTCCAAGAATCGGGGTGAAAACAGCAAATGGATGCGACAATACACGTTTTATGTTTATCCGTACTAGTACATACTATTCTCTAAATTGGTGAATTTTCTTCACTTTTGAGCGTTTTATTTATACAATAAAAATTAGTATAATTTTAACAAATTTATAATAAATATTACTTCATTTTTAATTGAAAGTCATAATTAAATATTTTTGAACTATCGCACATTCTAAAAGGTTTGTAACATTTGCTTAAATAACTGCAAAAATCTCTAATCTCCGTATAACGAAATTTTCTCTATAGCGAATTTTTCAACTGGAACCAAGCGATTTCGTTATAGGGAGATTCCACTGTATATAGCAGCCTTATGAAATTTAGTTTCGGAATAGGAATTATTAGAGATAAAGTTTGGGAAAATTCCTTAACTCAGAGATAAGAAATAATTTTTTCAGTTCTGGACGTTTACAAGTTTAGCAAATTATCTCGAAACTTTTCCTCCAATATTCTTGAAGTTTTAATTTATGATTTTCTGTAAGATTCAACAGTATTTTTTGAGTGTATAAAGGTGGCTGTATCTAAGGGGTTCTCACATGAGGGGGTGACCCCAAAGGGGGACGACCCTCCTCGGAATGAAGTAAGTTTTTTAAAAGAAACTTATTTTTGTAGATTCTTTGTCTAAACAATAGACTAAACCCATTCATGATGTTTTTTCATAATTATTTAAAAAATTTAATGCCTTGTGCCGCAAAGGGATATTACAGTAATAGCTTTTTTTTTATTATTTTGTGACACAAGATATTATTTCCCTGATACAACACCAGTTGTATCAGTTGATGGTCAGTGTTATTATTGGTCAATGTCACATCAAAACTTCAGAAAAAAAGCCCTGTTTTGAACCATTCGACTTTTGGATTATTAAACTACTAATCGTCGATATAATACCATCATCTCTATTGAACTTCGCTTAAAACTTTTAGACCGAAAGTCATGAAAGGGAGCATCATTCTCTTAAACGCACTTGACATCGACATTTACTATTACATTATCTATCCTTCATTTCCAAAAGAGAATATTTTAATACATTTTATTAAATAACCTCAATGTGTGCTAAATTTGCTTCAAAGTTTGCCTCTTCCACTTCCTCTCATTTCAACTGCTTACAATAATTGCATTAATTGCTGGCGTAGGGACATGGAATGGTGTAGTGTGTTAAGCAGGTCATTCATATCTCTTCCAAAATGGAATTTTTGAAACACGGGAATTTAAAAGCAATCGTCAGTTTTAAAAGCCGATGGGAACTGGCATAGCAGAATGGCAATGCTGGAATTCAAACGAACTCAAAATCCAACACTTCATGCGCCGATTCCAATTTGGGGCCTCGATGCGAGGGCAGAGGCACGTAAAAGGATCTGCCTACATTGAGACCTTGCGTCGAGGGTAGAAATGAAACTCGAAATCTCCCGCGTAGAGGAAGAGGAGAGTAGAATCCTGCGACTTTGAACCTTGTCTCAAAGCAAACTTTGGAGCCTCCGGGAATGATGTGCCTCATTTTTCGACTTGAATGGATGGGGAAAAAAGCCAGTCTTTAGACAAATGGACTGTAATGGAGTACAGATGAAAGCCCAGCTTTAAGTCGATCATTCACGACTGCTCCATTCCACGTAAATGGTGCGGTAGCACGGCAGGCAATCCCACTTTTTAGACCATTCATTTAGGCAGGTCATTCAGTGACCGCCCAACGCAAACCCTTCCTCTACCAATCATCAATTTCCTTGGTGAACCAGGCAACCAAGCCTCCCACTCTCTACTTTCCTGTTCCCGCAGCTTTGATAACCCGGCACTCCAAATGGAGCGATGGATATTGGAGCAGGTTGGATATCCAACCTTCCGCTCCACGCCGCTCCGATTTTGAACGGCTGTTTGCATTGACATGGAGGTGAAGGTTTTGGCGTGGAGCGGTCGAATTGAAGTGGCATGCAGCGGTTTTAAATGCCCAACCTTCCGTAAAAATAAGGCTGAAAATTAATGAAGAGACTGCTCCAAGCTATTTGGAGCGCTTTGCTCCAAAACGCCACGTCAATGCCAAAATCCGATGAGATTTGACGTATTGCGGTCGAAAGTTGGGATTTTCACCTTCGTTCGTTTTCCATGGCGTTCGTTGGGTCATAAAAATGAAATACGACCGTGGAGAGGGGGAGCGAGGCTCTCTCACAAAAGCGGAAACCACAAAATGGGGCAGAGGGAGTGAGACTCTCTCGGGAAAGCGAGGTGAGGGTCCCATTGAAAGCGGAAGGAGGGGTAGGCACAGTAGCCCTAGGGGAAATAAGTCACCGATTGCGTGGTTCTCATGGTGCCTACGTGAATGATTCACTAAATGGATGGACTGAAAATTGGAAAGGTGTGGAGCGAAACTCTCCAAATGGCTTGGAGCAGTCTCACCGTGAATATCCAGCTTAATGTGTACGTATTAATGGTTTGTTGATTGTGTGAATGCCACTGAATCGTTGAATGTAGAGCAAAACGCTCCAAAACTCCTCCACCGTGAACATCCAGCTTAATGTGTGGAGCAGTCTCACCCTGAATATCCAGCTTAATGTGTGCGTATTAATGGTTTGTTGATTGTGTGAATGCTACTGAATCGTTGAATGTAGAGCGAAACACTCCAAATGGCTTGGAGCAATCTCACCATGAATTTCCAGCTTATTGTGTGGAGTAGTCTCACCGTGAATATCCAGCTTAATGTGTGGAGCAGTCTCACCGTGAATATCCAGCTTAATGTGTGTAGCAGTCTCACCGTGAATATCCAGCTGAATGTGTGGAGCAGTCTCACCTTGAATACCCAGCTTAATGTGTGCGTATTAATGGTTTGTTGATTGTGTGAATGCCACTGAATTGTTGAATGTAGAGCAAAACGCTCCAAAACTCCTCCACCGGGAATATCCAGGTTAATGTGTGGAGCAGTCTCATTGTGAATATCCAGCTTAATGTGTAGAGCAGTCTCACCGTGAATACTCAGCTTAATGTGTGCGTATCAATGGTTTGCTGATTGTGTGAATGCTACTGAATTGTTGATTCTATTTTTTTTTTGGTTTTATTCCGAAACTTCTTTTTCTTTCAGGATCCTGACCACGATGTTCCCAGAAGTGACGGACACGCTGACGGCCGTGGAGACGAACCGCGTCTTCTGGGAGCGCATGCGCGACGTGTACAAGCGCCGCTACAGTAACAGCACCTCCTCTCTTGACATGTTCGAAGACGAGAGTCTGGAGCAGGAGGTCCTGGCACTTAGCTGCGACTCGGACGACGCGCCCCTGGCCTGAGGACCCCGCCGGACGCACAACGGACATTTTTATTTCAATGTCGTTTCTCTTTTCTAAACACCCGAGTCGGAAAGCTTTTAACAAAAGAGAGCGATGGAGAACGGGCAGGTGGGGAGAAAAGCGTGCTGAGTGGTTTTGAAGACTGTGACAAATGACGGATACCATGTAAAATAGGTCTCTCGAATATCATTCTGTTGCGATTTGAAAGACAGAAGAGGCACTGTTTTCTTTTTGTTGGGTATATGCATAAGTGCGAAAAAACTCGTTGCGTTCCATGGTTTTAGTTCCTGTTAGGCTGTTCAGAATGTTTTGTTGAACAGCGCTTTGTCGATGGAGTTTCATAATTTCGTTTATGTTAGGTGATTCTTTTGTTTCTTTGGCTCTTCATTTAATAATGAATTATTTTTGGTTTTTCTTTATTATTCTTATTTTAAATGTAAAAACACTTTCTTCAGATTTTAGGCAAGTTTACAAACTTGAGTTTAAAAAATTGAAAGCAGATTACCAAAAGTTCACTTTTATTTGACAAATTATTTTCTTTTTGTTTTAGCTGCATTTGCTATGTATTAAATATTAGTGTAATACAGTCGACGCTCGTTATAACGACCACACATTATAAAGACCATTCCATTATAACGACCACATATTATAAAGACCATTTCATTATAACGACCACATATTATAAAGACCATTCCATTATAACGACCAGTGATAAAGTCCCCAACTGTGTTTCCCTATGTACCCTATGTTATTTTACTTCCGGTATAACGACCGTCCAGTGTCGTCTAATCCCAATACAACGTCCGAATTCAGCGGACATTTTTCCTGGTATTTTTCCAAAATTCCTTTATTTTCTACCTTAAAATCTATTTTAGAAATATATTTTTAATTGATAAAATTTTATTTTTAATAACAATGATAAAAAATAATTTGAGTATTCAGTTGGAATCTCTTTAAAAAATTGCCTATTTTTACGGAACTGGTGAGCATGCATGTGTATATATTTTAATTATACCCACTATAGCGACCACTCGTTATAAAGACCTTTTGCTGTGGGACGCAGAGGGTCGTTATAGCGAGCGTCGACTGTAAATGCTGAAGAGCATCGAAAATTAAAATGAAAAGCAAGATATTTCATGTAGAAAACCAAATGAAAAATGGTAGGTAGAATGCTTAGCCAAATCTAGCATCTGCCTCAGAAAAAGAAGGACAAATAAATTGTTCCTGATTGAATTTATGGATATGCCTAACAAAAATTGCTTATAAATACACATATTTGTAAATTATGCATGTTTTTAATTACTTACAGTAATTATTTTTTAAAAAAGTGAAAGTTCTAGTCCGAGAACTGGATGTTACTAATCAGTAAACATATCTCCTTCTAAATCTTGGATTTCTTATATACTATTTTCATGACGAGTTCTTATTTTTGAGGAAAACATTCAGAATATGTAAATTTTGACAACACACTCCATAATTATTGTTCGATGGCTGTGAAACAGCAGGAGAATGACTCCAGTATTCATTCATAACATTCTGAATCGAAATTTATAATTAGCATGCTACATATTTATAGGGATGGAGTTTGTTTTCATTCAAAATAGTTATTTAAAAGATATTTATTTTAAAGATATATATATTTCCGTTTCGCGAAAATATTTAGTTGCTATATTTATTAAAATATTCGTTCCTTTTGTATAAGAAGGCCTTAAATATTTACACAGCATCAATTTGTATTTTTACTTTTTCATTTTATTTTTTTCTTTTATTCCTATAAATTTGCCTTTTTCCATTAACATGATTTTTTTAGCTACTGCACTTACAAAATTTAGAAAATTATTTTTTTTTCATAAAATATGTTTAATTACTGGAGACGATATATAAACTTTCTTATCAGTGTTTTTTAAGATTGACCTGAGAAATAATTTTTGAAAGGCATTGCTTGAAAATAAAATCCATCGAGTCCTGCACGGTCGGCTCTCGGGTTTAACCATACTGTACTCGGCCTAACTAACTTTGCCGGATTAATGTTTCGGCCTAACTATCTTTGCCGGATTAATGTTTCGGCCTAACTACCTTTGCCGGATTAATGTTTCGGCCTAAGTACCTTTGCCGGATTAATGTTTTGTTAAAATTTTGTTTCGAATCAGGTCAAGAATTATGGTGAAATACGTTTAATGAAACAAAATAACTCACGCACAAAATGAATTTAATTCATAACAAAAGCCTAAGAATATTTTGCATTATTCTATATCTTTTTAATATCACTCACACTTTATAGAAAATTTTATATTTTGCCCTCTTTGTTTTAATATTTCCCTGTTACCGTAGAGGAATGAGCACAAAACAAATTAAATTGGCCAGAAATATGTTGATATTAATCAGGTTGAAAAAAAATATCGGACTGCAGCAATACAAAATATAAATTTTTCGAATCAGGTCGATCAGGTTCAGGGCCAAATAGGTATCTTCAAGGGAGCTGGAATTAAGTTTATAAAATACAGTCGGACCTCTATTTAACGAAGTCGCTAAATCTCGAAAAAAAGTTCGTTACATGGAAAATTCGTTAAGTAGAGATTCACCTTTTAAAATACTTTAAACTACACAAAACAGGTTTTAAATTCATAAACACTAAATATTATTTAAAAAGTAATTAATCACACCTTTATTTTGTAAGTTAATATCTATTTGTTTTATGTATTTTAGCCATCAAAAAGAAATCTGCAAGGAAAACAAGAATAAAACAAAACGTTGTCCGGGAATACACTGTATTTTCAATTAAAAAAATTTTATATTAAAGTTTATGAATTTTAGCATATCATCATACGAAGGTTTGTTGATTTCTGCATCATGATCATTTCCATCTTCATCATCTTCGTCGCAATTCATCGCTGTATTGTTTTTATTTTTCACACTGTCCACTTCAAAACTGCCTCATCCACATCTTCATAGACACACGCTTTTAAACGTTTTGAACAAGAATTCGATGAATCATAATTTTGTATCTTATCGTGATTTTTTTATTACGGTTGATAACCTGTTAAAGGAATACCAAATTTTAGATCAATATCCTTTTTTTTCACGCCTTCATCCACCTCATGAAGAATTAAATTTTTTTCTTTGATGCTCAAGCACTTTGGCTTTGGCATTTTCCAGCTTCAAGGTTAAAATGTGTTAAAAGAAAGAATAAGTTTGAAATGTTTAGAAATATTTTGAGAAATAGGTAGAAAAAAAATATTGGATCACAAGAAAAAGTTCGTTAAATAGATAATGCACTTCGCTATTTGGAGGTTATTTTACGAAGAAATTCGCAAAATGTTCTTTGTTCCAAGAAAACGTTCGCAAAATAGAGAAATTCGCAAAATAGAGGTTCGTTAAATAGAGGTCCGATATTTCAGTTTCGAACAAGAAACTAAAAATCCGAATTGATCACTGGTAGATTTAAAGTGGACTTGAAATTTTTAGAATGTTCTGTGAAGTTTTATTTCAACTCCAACAACTGCAGGAATCTTTGCCGTGAAAATTATCTAAGATTTTTTTAAATATGCGGTACAATCAAATCATATCTCTGTTTGCAATAGCGCATATAACTAGTATAGTGTGAATGAAAATCGAACCATTTGTTAAATGCAATGTAACCAAAATCCCATCTGTATAGATTCTTTAAATTCGTATACAATAATGAGCTAAAAGTAAATTTGAACTAAAAACTGCACAGCAATTGTATAATCATTTATGTTCTGAAATGGCTCACATAAATGAATTCTTGAAAGAAATTCTTCATTTAGGCGCAAGATTGCTAATCCATGTATGCATACAAGTATTATATTTATATGAAACACAATACAAAATAATTATGAATGGTTATTTTAATATTGCTTTTTGGTGGGCTGGCTATAAATACCTTAGTTTAAATTTACCATAAATTTTCTAGGAGCAGTCGATAATCAGAATTTTCAGTCCTTAGTTTGGCGAAATCTTTTGGTCATCGGAAAATTTTAATACATCCATTCGAAAAAGAAGAGGATTTTTTAAATAAAATTTTGCAAAATGATTTTACTCTAGAGAAGGGTTTTTTCCACTTTAAGTCATGACCCCAAGTAGGGTACCGTAGGAAAACATTGGGACTGCGAAATATCTCACGGGGAAGGAATTTCAACACTCGTAATTAAAAATCTTCTAGGAAACTACACTTGCTTAAAAAATTTTATTAATTTTAACCATTTTAAGATTTTTAATTCAATTTCCAAATAGTTGTCGTTCACTAATGCTCAATTTCTTCCTTGCTTTCTGACTTTGGTGTCCTGGTAAAATTTTCCAAGACAGAAATGAGGTCACGAGTGAAAAATGTTCTTCATTATAGGAAAATCGATACAACCTAGCACTTTTCTGAAGCTAAGTGTATAATTAGTTTCAGAAAATCGCAGTTATTCACGTGCGTTCTCGTATTTTTTAGTAATTTATATATAGTGAAAAATACGAGACTGCTTTTGTACTTTATATATACTTTATTTATATTTTAAATAATAAGTAAAAAAATTCGAACCTGTTTACCTTAGACCAGAATTTTTATGCATCCGATCGGTGGAATCGAGTTGGAAACATTTCGCTTTCGATATATTTTCTGGCTCAGTTCATCTTTGGAAATCCAGCCGTGCAGGACTCTAATTTGTCATCCTTATGAATCCTTTGGAGTTCCCATTTTCTTCATGCCTTTATCATGATTTAACCTTATTACCAAGAACAACGTATGCTTCTTTTATGTGACAGTTCATGGAAATGCAAAAGAACAAAGGACAATTTCCTTACTTAACAAAATATCGTTTCGTATAATGAAAGTTCCTCAACAGACTGACTGATTTCAAACAGTTGTGATGAGTGAAAGCAAATTGCTGCACCATATGAGGGTGCGTCCAAGTTGTAGAAACATTCGCCAATGAAAGCGAGATGTAGTTACTATGCTCGACTAGTTGTCAGCATGAAACAAAACAGTTTTTTTCTTGTCCTATAGCACAAACAACGAACCTTGCGGTGTTGCAGCATTCAGTGCTTTTGTGTACCATTCACGTATCTGAACCATTAATTAAAGCATATGCCTATCCTTAAATGCACAGCCCGTGAAAAAAGTATCCGAATGCTGCTCTTTATCCCGAGACAAATTATCGGACAATAAATCTATAAATGGCTGCCGCCATAGAAATGTGTCCTCTATAAGTATATAAAAAATATATTTTCTAATTCTTATTAATTTTTAGATTTATAAGTTAAAAATTTTTGAATAGAAACACAAAACAATTTTATGCCAATCGGAAGGAGTATGACCTAAAACCTCACTGTCCAAAATTTCGACCATTTCCGTCACGTAGTTTTTAAGATATGCAGCAATAACCAAAAGCGTTCAGAACAGCCTGAACAGACGGGACTGGTAATTTAACATTAGAAATCCCAAATTTCAATTGCTCATAACTCATCAACCGTTTACTCAAAATTGTTAAATTTTATATGTATTCGAGCTATTTTAATCTGGAGAATCTGGAACGTATTAAAAATTAGGTGTTGCCATTTGAAAATATTGAGTTTGTGTAAATCTAAATATGAAGACGACCCCTTGCATGATTAAATTTTATAAACCCATATAAAGGACACATTTCTATGGCGGCAGGCATTTATAGCTTTATTGCCCGATAATTAGTCTCGGAATAAAGAGCAGCATTCGGATACTTTTTTGAAGAATATCGCAATGTTTTTTTTTTTTATTCATTCATCTGAAAAACCACATTTTCTTTAACACCAAAAACGCATTCATTTCTATTCTCATGTTATTTAAAATTATTAGTTTTAAACGCGAGGGAGGTATCTCTTGAAACACGTGCTTAAAAAAATTATTTTTTCAGCTAAAATACTCCATCAAAATTTTTCTAACATTTCAACTAAACTTTTCTCACATTGTGTACTTTTTGCGTGACTTTGGAACTAAAATTTGACTCTTACGTTCAGAACTGATGATTTTATATATATTTTTGCAAACTTTTTATACCGTAATCTTCAAAAATCCAATTCGCTAAATTATAATTTTATAAAAATCTCTTTTAATATTTTCAGTGAGTCTGTAACATATCAATAAATTTTAACTTGTGAAGTAGAATAGTATCATAATTGGATACCGTATAAAGAAAATTAAAATGTATATAAATTATTTCTTAATGGAGTTTTCAGATTATAAAATTTGGCAGAACAATTCTTTTTGAAAATTCGCAGTAATATTTTTGAATATTTTTTGGTTCTTTAACTTGATAATGTATTTAAATGATATTTGATATTTAAAAAAAAGTTTGAAAATGAAAAGTACATTAAGCCTGAAGTCTGCCTTTTTTCCTCATTGAGGAGGCATTAGATCTGAAAATTAAAAGTACATTAAGCCTGAAGTCTGACTTTTTTCCTCGTTGAGGAGGAATTAGATCTGAAAATTAAAAGTACATTAAGCCTGAAGTCTGACTTTTTTCCTCGTTGAGGAGGAATTAAGGAGGAATTAGATCTGAAAATTAAAAGTACATTAAGCCTGAAGTCTGACTTTTTTCCTCGTTGAGGACGCAATAGATCGATTACATTTCTGTAAAAACTAAATGCCTCAATAATGTAGCGTTCACTTGTAAGGAAACTTCCACAATTTGAAAAATTGTAATTTTTCAGTAGAAGCGTTTGAATGTTGTCTAAGACAGGACGTTGGCTGCCCTGTAAAACTGCTACAATTGCTTTCCAATGATAAATATTGAAATTAAAACCGCGACCTTATTCCACGAAGAAATATTCGAGATTTGAATAATCCCAAGCAAGTAAAGAAATAAAAGGAAAAATTCGCATTGCGGCACTCTTCTTCTACGTGAACGATATACATTTTTCCATAGATTTAGTAGCTCAAGGACTTTCAAGTCAGTAAAATGTCAAATGCATTTAGAACACTTTGAAATGCTTGCATTTGGAAACATTGAAGTGTCCATTGAAAGTAATGGAATGATGTAATTATTCCTTTCTTTACATAACGAAGGAATAAAAAGGTCACTTTTATTAACAATTTTTAAATCCTTATTAGTTCCTTAATCATCTGTCACATGCTACTTCTCACTTCAAGAGAATGACAGTTCCAATCTGTAAAGTACAATTATTTCGCATTACTTTGCAGTTAAAGAAATGAAATCATAGATACATAATTTGTGTGTTCCATTTCAAAATCATAGAACATGCGATACACGTAATATTTTTTAAATTTATCAAATTATTTCTATTCCAAAAATACGGAACTTTGAAATTTCAATGCAAAGAAAAGTTTCCTTTTTCAATGTTACTGTGATTATATTCAGGAAATAAAAATAACATATTTTTATTCTTTTGTAAAACAACGTAAAAATCATTTTTGTTTTGCTTTCAATTGAGCAAAATAAAAATAAAATTATGACTAATGACACAAAATTCTTTTTGCTGAATTTTAAAAAAATATTTATAAATAATGCTTTATTTATATTACAAGTGCTTTTTTAAAAAAACTGTTTGATAAAGGAAGTGATCAGAGATTTGGTAATTTTTTTAATCGCTGCAACACTGCTTTTTCCTGTTCTTCACATGTCCTTACTATAGGCTGCTTTCCAACGAAGCTTCAGTTCGCCTTGTCTGCAGCACATTTACAGCGTTCCTTTCAACGAAGATAGATCAACTAGCAATTTATACTAGATTGTGTTTCATTTCTGCTGCGCCTTAGAGAACTGGGATGGCTTGATAGAATCTTATTGATTAGTTTTTACTGTGTGTAAAAATTATGAAATCTTACTCCCAAACACTTTATCATACTCAAAAATGAAACACTGAAGACATTAAACATACGTATTAAGGATTAATGGACGTAATATAAGACACTACCTACAATTGATTTTTTTTATCAGGGTTGGATGAATTTCTTCCCTTAACTTTTCATCTAACTAGCGAAAAAATGGGCTATAAGTCGCATTGTTTTAACCCTTCAACCGGCTGAAACGTAGAAAGTCGCTCTCTGATGACTATTCTAAAACCGGATCCGTCGCAGAAAGTCGTTCTTCGATTATTACTCTTAAACCGGCTCCGGCGTAGAAAATTGCTCTCTGTTTATTATCCGAAAACCGGCTCCGAAACATTTGCGCTCACCATTTAGCTACAGAGAGGCCGTTTTCAAAGCATTCAGCTGAAATATTTTTGCCGTTCGAAGGGTTAAATACATTACTTTTGTCTATTTATACGATTTCGGCTGATTCTTTCTATATTAGAAGATTATTTTCACTGCTTTTAGAAAATTACATCGAAAACTGCTTTCCCTTTCTTCATCAATAAATATGGTTTTCTTCAGAACATTTTGCATTATACTAACCAGCAGAGGCGGCCGAGGTAGCTTTACAAATCAGGCAAGCCAAAAAATTGGCCCCCCCCCCCCCTCATCTCCCAGCTATATATGTTTTAAATTCTATAATGTCTGTATTATAAATGCCAAATAAACGTAAAAGTATGCATGTTTTACTTACAAATATGACTTAATAATATCATGATGAGAATTTTTTAACTTCAACTGTATTTAAGATTATCTAGTGGTCTTATTGAAAGTAAAATAATATATTCGGCAATTATATTTTAAGAACATGTGACTTTATTTTTACACAGTATTATAAATTCTGTGCAAATATTCACTTTCTTTGCCTTTTTATCTGCATTACCTTCTCAATTTCAATATTCTGCAGAAAGTCTCGTTCATTTGTCACAGTTGCTAACCCAACTAGTCAGTGGTGAATCCAGGGGGGTGGCTATCGGGCTACAGCTCCCCCCCAGAGCTAGACCAGAATTCTTTATTTTATTTAAAATCACTACAGTTGTTTTTTCTTAACCTCCCTTTAAAAAAGTTGAAAACATTTCTTCCTGGTTTTTGTCAGGCTCAAAAATTCTCCCACTTTTGTAGTCATTCCACGCGTATTTGCAGCGTTGACACGGTCAAAAACATGTTTTTGCTAGTTATTTCATTGTGTTTTTTGTTAAATTATCGAAAGTATAGTAGTGTTCTTTATGATTCTTATTGTCTGGTGAGTAAAAGTCTGTAAAGTTAAAGTGTTTTGGTTTACATAAGCCATAAGATTTGACATTCGTCACGACGATACAAAACTTTTTATGCCTCAGCCCCCCCCCCCAGACCAAAATCCTGGATTCGCCACTGCAACTAGTCGTTCCTGGGACATGGTGTATCGTAGATACATTTTAATTTTAAGTTTAGAAACTCTTCTCTCGTCAGTTAAGGTGGATCTACACGAGGCCAATATTGACGGACAGCATGTAATTGTGCCGTCGCGACAAGAAATTGCCATTGTTCGCTCTTTCTGCGCATGCCTGATATTCTTTCCGCGCATGCGTGAATTTAATGTCGATACAATATTGTCCAGTGTAAGCCCTACTTTACTGTCAGAGTCAGAAAAATCCTCATATCCACTGATCATGTATATTAAACCATTCTTTTTCTCTTCACACTCCCATTTTGGCGCCACTCCGGACTTCGGCGCCATGGGCAGTTGCTCGGTTTGCCCGGGCCTAGAGCCGCCTCTGCTGACCAGTGTGCCGTCGTCTGTTCCCCAAATCTCTGTATTCATTTTCTTCTTAAATCTTTGAATATTATGGTTCTTATGTGCGTAAACGTGATTTTTTAAATGAGAAGGGATAAGTATGCAAGTTTTTTCCATGAGACTTGTAGATTGGAGGATAGCTCGTTTTCAAAAAAATATAAAAAGTTCAAAATTTTTTATCCTTTTGATTAAATTGAATTACCAAAGTCCAAAAGAAAAACGGAACTGCAAATTTGCTGTTGAGTGTTAAAGGGTACTGCGACTTATAGCCCACTACACATATCAAAATCTTTTAAAAAATTTAGTTTATACACAAAATTGGCTTTAAATAGGTTGTTTTATGCAACCTCTGCTTCCCTAGTGATTTAAGCAGTGGCGTATTTTGGCACTATGAGAAACAGGCTCAAAATTGTTTTGAGTTCCCTCCCTTCTATCCAGTGTCGTAAATTTAACGTTGGCTTAGCACTGCTAAGTACTTTGAATAGATTTTGTGGCAACTCAAGGGGTGAGCGCCTCTAACACCTTTACGCCACTGGATTTAAGCCAACTAAGTTATAATACATATTCTGAAATCTACGCATTTGATTCTCATCAACGATTTTTAGCATTATTCAGTATACAGAGAATGTTTCTTTCAATTGAAATGCGAAACATTTTCAAATATCACGGAAAAGTGTCATGTTCCGTTTTGTTGGTTAACCGAGAGTATATCTAGGGGCCGTACACAAATGATGTCACGCTAGGAGGGGGGAGGGGGTTCATGAAATTGTGACAATTTGTGACAAGGGGGAGGGAGGGGGTAACAAGAAGTGTGACATCACAGAGTTTGGTTAAAATAAAAACATTTAAAATCAGCGGATTAAATTTTGAAGTTATTTTGAAATTACCAGAATTGAGGTATTTCTTTAATCGTGGATAAAAGAACTTTCATGTGATTTTTTTTCACACTTATATTCCTTCCTTTTCAAAAAATGCATTCAGAGTAGGTTCTGAGGATTTGGTAGCAGCGGAAATTCTTCACTATTAGAAGAAAACCTCCCCCTGTCACACCCTTGAAATGTCCAACAAAAGATACGTCACCCCACCTAGGTAAGGGGTAGAACTGGTAGTGGCACAAACAGGTCTATCTTATTCAGGCGATTTTTTTTTTAATTCAATCTGTTTAAGAGTATTTTGTGTTCATAAAGTAAAGATAAGATTTAAAGCAAAATATATCAAATTCCAAAATACTACTGTTTTTAATTGCTCTTTCATATTAATATTTTATTACTATCGTATAATAATTATGTTTTTTGTTGTAAACTTTAATCTTATTTCAAACAAAATAAGTACACATATAATCATTATCATTGTTATGCTCACAAATTTCATTAAAGCACATAGTTAAAGTTTAAAAATAAAATTTGAAATATGATCTATAACGTAGTGCTTTGTTTCTGAACTGCAAGTTTATGTTTATGTAATATAGAGTGACATGTGACAAGAGGAGGAGGGGGTATGGTAAAGTGTGACATTTTGTGACAAAGGGGGGGAGGGGGTCAAAAATATTGAAAAAAAGTGTGACATCATTTATGGACAGCCCCCTAGCAGTTAAAGCAAAAATAAATCTGTATTACTAGGCGGGAAAAAAGAGCCATGCTAGAAAGCGCCCACATAAAATAAAGTGTCAGGCGCACGAAAATATTTTATTCGTTTGTTTCGCAATGAAGGATGGTTAAATGTTATCGTTATGAAAACGCAACCCCTTTAAAAATTATCCATCACCTTCAAACGCCGACTGAGAGCAATAATGAGAAATCAAATACTTTTACTACGATGATGTTTCTATATGTCCTTTATCTATTATCGACTAACCAGATGTTTGTCTACACTGTTCAGCATAATGTTATTTTTGACTTGTGAAAGATCTGTAAAATATTTTTCAGACGGGTTGATTGTACGCTCTGTTAAGTGTAAATCCAAATATTCATATCTTTCAATTCCCGAGGAAAGTTCTGTGTATTGTATGTGTTTATTTTTAAGGTATCCGACTGGTTTAAAATCGTCGTTTTTGATGAAATTATCAAAAAAACTTTTTATTGCTTAATTTTGTAGCCTGTTTAACCAGCTTTCTAAAACTGTCTCACTTTTTACTCTACGTGAATTACAAATGGAATTATAGCTGTTTTATTACCGAACTGTAAGCGTTATTTTATGTTGCATGAAAACTCTATATGTGTTTTCTGAGAAATGATATTTCGAGGAAAACTGTTGAACGTAACATTGATTTCTCAAAAAGTTATTCAAGTATTGATAAGAAATTTCCTGAGATTGTTTTCTGTATTATGCTTGATGTTTTCCTCTAAAAACTAAGGTCAATTTTAAAATGAAGTATTTTTAAGCGCTTAAATATAAACGAAAAGCATTTTTTATGAAAAATTACCAGTTTAGTAACTATGTTCAGCTATATCTCAAAACTATTTTGAAGTACAAGAAATATTTTAGAGCATAACGCAGATAACTGTCATAAAAATGTATACCTACAAGGATTTATGTATATTTAGAATATGATTTTGTCTATGGCTGTTAGCGTAAGGCTAATATTTTAGTCATTTTTCTTCAAATTTCTCAGTTTTTTTAAAAAAATGTTATTTTGAAAGCCTAAATTTACAATATTTTCATAGTTTTAAAACATATGCAATTGAAAAATAACATTAAAAAATATATATAAGTTATTTTTCAAAAAAAATGTCTCCGAACACAGTCGGATACCTTAAGTCACCAGAGAAAAACAGAGTGATTTCTATTTTTCTTCTTAGCGTGAATTTTCTAAAGCTGCCAAAACTTCGATGCAAAAAAATATGTGCCATATATCATTACTCTTATCCACAAAACTAAAACTACATTATCAAGCGAGGGAAATGAATTTTTAAAAATTATATCATTGTTCCTTTCAGTTGAACATTTTCAGTTTCGAAGACGCTCCGTTCTGCACAGTGACGTACTTGATGTTCATAATTTTAATTCTATTACTCGTTAATGTGAACATAGTTTGTGATCTACTGTGAATACAAATAGATACAAATCATTAATTTGTTATTGTTATGTAAAAACTGTACAAAGCGATGTATAAAGTAATTTGATTTATTTCTGAAATTGGCTCTTTCTTTCTGTCTCCTACTACATTATCAAAGACATGCATAATACCAACAGTGGCGTAAACACTAACTGAAAAAAAAAGTTACCAGTTCATCCAACAAGCAGTTGGTTCTGCTAGAGCGCAAGTCCATCCCATATTATTTGCAATTACAGTGTCAGATTTAATTAGCCAACAACTTTGGACTGGAATAATTTCTCAAAGACTCACTAGTTGCCGCTTGCATTGAGAGAGGGCTTAAAAGGAAATTGCTTATCGTTACTTCCATACCGTTTTCCTCAACCAATCTTCCAGCCAATCGTCATATTCAACAGACGACTGCATTTTTATTGTTAAAAATTTGTATTTATGTGGTGAAAATGCAATACTATTTCTACTGAAGTTGTCTTCAACATTCAAAAACCAACCTAAACTATTAACAGTGAGTATGGAACGCGAGTTATGGCCTACTGGTACCCAAATCTTTGGCCTAGTGAATTGTATTGGCCACTTTATTCAACAGATATTAGTCTTTTGGATCACATGAAAGATTTGGTTTATAAGAAGAAGATGAAAGAAATTATTTGCCTCCAAAATTCCATAGCTGAACAATTATAAAACATAAAAACAGCGGGAGTGGTCTCCCCTAAACTTTCTAGTATACTCCTAACACATGTAGGGACAAAAAATAAGCTGAAACCCCTAGCGCAGTGGAGATAAAAAATAAGCGAAATTAAGTCAATTCCCCGCAAACTCGCTCGGATAAAAAATTTCGAATCTGCTTATTCCCAGAACGCAACAAGTTTTGTACAGCACACGTTGAAACGACAAAACGGAAATTAAAATAATCCCAGCAGGATCAGAATTCGCCAAAAGGGAGAAAAAAGAACCAAATGGGAAGAAACGAAGCGCTTTCGAAGCTACAATTTCGTAGACCGCCAAGGTCAAAAGCCAACTATACTAACTTGAGTAAAATAAACGAAACGCTCGCCAACAGAGTCGCAATGTGCAATTTGAACTAAATATGCAATTTGAACACCTTTTTTCCAAAGGATTGAAACGAAATTTGAGCACAGATTTATAATCAATATTAGCAAACGTCATAACAATTTTTACTTATCTAAGCCAAAGGGTTTAGGAGATATAATTTTTACAAGTATGCGACTATACAGACTGACAGACAGTCAACCCTTTGACGGATTTGGCCCACAATTTGATACAGACCTACATTCATGATAAAACTGTGTACCAAATTTTATTCATCTAGCTATTCAAGTTTTTGAGTTATAGTATTCACATGACCGCGGACAGACAGACAGATAGACTTCCCGTTGACGGATTTTGTCCAAAATTTGACAGAAACCTACAAATTATGTGTCAAGTTCACATACCAAATTCCATCCCCGTATCTCTAATAGTTTTCGAGTTATCGTGTTCACAGACAGACAGACATAATTCCAAAATTGTGTTTTTCGGACTCAAGGAGGTCTAAAACGTGGAGATTCGTCAAAATCTAGAGTTCGAATTTTTTGACGATTACAATACTTTCTCTTTGTATACTTCGTATACGAGAAAGTAAAAAGAAATACATGAATCTGACAACTTTTTGATTAGGTTGCAATAGGGTGTTAGCTCTGAAGATTCTCGCTTTGAAAACATTATCCATTAAATTCTTTAACCCTGTTCTTTTCAATAAAAAAAAGTTGTTAGTATTATCTGCAACTATCAGTACGCGCACTGCGTTGGCCGTGGAATCAGGGCTTAAACAAAATGAGATAAAAAAAAAACCCACTCACAATGACATGAAAAATTTTGAAAACAAAATCAAAACAAAAGATACACATTATTGATTTTCCCGCTTATTTTTATGTTAAAAAATTGCAACGTGAAAATTATTATACTGCGAGCAAAGTATACGAGATGAATAATTACGTTAAGATACTGCCGAAAATGATAATCAATCATTCAATTCAAGGTTATGACGTCACCTCCTCTTCAAGCAATCAAATAGCCAGCTGCGTTCCGGAAAAGTGTCGCAGGAGAAAACTCGTTCGATAAAAATAACTTTCATCTTCCCAGGAAAAAATTAATTAAAAAAACACGGGAAAAGATATTTTAACCGTTCTTGTTTTAAATCCGACAGAACCGTTCTAGTTATAAGCTGAAAAAAATTGAAAATAATAGTGTTATTAGAAAGTCGGATGTAACAAATTTAAAAACAAAAATAACATTTCGATTGCAAAACTGGCTATTTTTTAAAAAATTCTCAAAATTCAGTAAATTACGTTAGAAATTCAAAACTAACTTCATTAGAACGGAAATCGCGTGTTCTTTCCGATGGTGTATCTATTTTTCTCGTACAGTTATCCGAAACCACGCTATTGAGACATTAGTGCGAAAAATCACCCAAAACAACACAAAACATTAAATAAAAAATTTTCTAGATTAAATTTTAAAATTTCGGCTTCGAGGTGCATTGAGTCACCATTACGACTACCTGTGCGCCAAATTTTATGGCTGTAAGTGCGATAGATTCGCCTGGACATAGCACGCAGGCACACGCAGACACAAACATTACCTTTTATAAGTATAGATGACTCGAAGTTATTCATTTCAAAGTTATAAGTTGAATAAAACTCACACTGTATATTCGAGTCAATGACTGGTTGACATTTATCTGAGCCCTGTTAGCACAGGATATTTTACGACATCTTCACGATATTGCTACGGTATTCTGAATGCCGCACAACATCGTGAAGATGTCGTATGAATATTGTATAGAATCTCGTGCTAATAAGGAGCCTCACGGCTTAGAAACGGGGATGGGTGTGGTGTGATGTAATGTAAAGAGCACGGAAAACTACGAGGAGTAGCATTCACCCAATTAGATAATCAACTGCTATGTAAATTCCTCACTTTTAAAAGTATTTTAATATACAAGAATTTAAGTTTCTAATATCAAAGTAGACAGTTTAGGAAATAAAATCTGTAATTAAATAAATTTTAAATGCACTCCTCACTACAAAATACAATAAACAAGAAAAATACATTACCCTTACAAAACGGTATTAAAACACACAAGTTTGCATATAGGGCAGAGGTTCATCGCCGAATGCATGAAGCTAAAAAAATTAGCATAAAACCCCAATCCCGGTCCACCACAAAAAGGGAGCTTACCGGACCTGGCTTCCAGTTCGCAGGCAGACGACAAGTTCCATGAGAATCAGGTAACAAAGCGGAAAGCATGATAGAAGGAAACCATTTGCAGCAGATGGCGTCAGGGTATGTTGCAAGCTGAGTGAACGCAATCTACTGTTGCCAGAGAGGTGACATGCTGTGCATCATGTCGCACTTGTCATCCATGAGGCTGGAGACCTATCAGAGGGATCCGACGCCAGAGCGAACAGTGGGGTCTGGACGCCCGTCTGCCAGCAGCGAACGATCACTTACCTGTACAATGCTGCCAGACGCGGAGGACATAACAGGCGATCAGCTGGCGTCAACTCTCTGCTCTGCGGATATTCCACGCCCGATGTGTCGCGCAGACTGCATGAAGGGAGCTGTTCGCGCTGACGAGCCTGTTGTTTGCTGGCTTTGTCCGCCAGTGCACGTCAGGAAGAGCGGGGTTGACATTAGACCTGTGAACATCGCAGGGTTGGACACCAGAGCAAGTAGGGCTCACGTATTTCTTTACGGATGAAGTCTCGATTTAATCCAGACCCGATTCCCGAAGAGAGCAATAGATATGGAAGCCAGGTACATTGCTATTCGGGCGCCTGAAACGGATGTCGAAAGGAATCATACAGGAGGCGGGTTGCTTGTTTGGCGGGGATAGCAACTGAAATAACCGAACAAACCTCTACATGTTCGCTGGACACGCAGCTGTCCGATATCGCGACGAAATCTACACCCTCTTGTGCGCGACCTTCTGCGTGCAGTAGCGACCGACGATGATTTATGGATAAACTATGCAGCCACCATGAGCACGGTTGGTGCGGGTTATCTGGAGAGTGAGAGCCATTCACTCAGATGGCGTGCCTGCTAGATCAGTCAGACCTGGGCCCCATAGGCAGGCGTGTGTGGGACATGTTGGAAGACGGTACAGGGTCGGTTGCCGCCAAGGACTCCTCAACAACCTCGCTACAGGAATGGGCATTACTGCGCAAACAAGCGATCACAACATTCCAAACAATGCTCGCCATTTGTCAAGACATGCGTTTCAGCTAAGGGGAATTATCATGAGCCGTTATTAAGCGATGCTGGTTTCCATTGCACTTCTACTTGCCAGATTTTGGGCTGTCGCGGACGACCTGTCTTGTGATTTTGTTTGTCTTTGCTTTGATTGTTTGATTTGTGTCACAATGACGAAACCTACCATAATTCTGGCGTCAACTTTCACATATCCATTAAATGAGTTTTGTTTATTCCGGTTTTGCTGTTGCTATTTTTTGAGCAGGTGCAATTCCATAATGATGAATCTTTGCTCATGCTTTTTTGGAGGAATCAGGTAAATCTGGCCTTTGTGCTTTCACAGCTGCAATAGGTTTCTAAAACAATAGTAATCATGTGGACAATAATTGGAGCAAACCATTTATAGACCATAAAGTACCCGAGGTAGGGAGTGATACAAAATTTTAAATTTGCCTAATTGGTGATTTTCCCGGACACTATTGTTTTTCACCATATCAATTCTTAGTTTTACATATTAAAATGAAATAAAAATTTAATTTTTTTCCTCAAAAGGGAGACAACTCCCCGATTCATCTCGATTGAGAGTAATATAGTATTTTGACTCACATTCTTAATCTCCTTTCGAACGATAGAGCTAAATTAGTAGATGCATTAAAAATGATTTTAGAGGCGAGTAAAATAACCCACGTTCACAGAAGAATAAACACTTGAAGTTAGTAAAGATACATCACATCGATCACTATTGATCATCGTCGAAATCGAAAACAGTTCACCAGAGCAAAAGTTTTAAAATTTGTTTTCTTGTAGACATCAGCTGCCGTTAGCTTATCATATCATCTCCTTGAAGAGTTTCCACACTTTCCTGGTTAAAAAAAGTTCAAAGAGGGATGTACAGATATTCTGCAACAATACCTTTTCATTGACCTAGCCGAATACTAAGCAGATTATGTACAGGATAATATTTAATGTGCTTTTAAATATACATTTAACAAAATTTTGCAGACTACATTTTCAAAAATTTAGTGTAAAAAATTCTAACATTTATCCAATTTCAAATTCATGGACATAAGAATGTATTTAAATAATGTTGCATATCATTTATAAAGCTTTTTATTGATTTCATATATGATTACCAGATTCAGAAATAAATGGTAACTATAATAATTTTGCTTGTAAGCATGAACATATTTCTTACCAAATTGAGACCTTGGAATTTTCCCACCAATTATTAGAGTCTAGTTTATTCCTGATTTGAATGTGTTCGGTGTATCAAGCTTTTCCCCTTACTCCTTTACTTTTTATGCAAATTTTTTAGTATGAGCAATATATAGATTATTGCTTTGATGACGAAAATGGAACCCTATTGTATACAATAAGACAATACAGTAAAATGATTTTCATTTTCAACAAATGAATATTTGGCGAAATGTTTTGATAATATATCACCATTAAAGGGTTGTGATATTTACATAAATATCAATGAAAAATTCAATTCAAGATTCTTTTTTATTAATTGTCAGCAAAGAGATGTAAACAACTGCTAAGAATAAGAGTGCTTACTTAAAACTGTAGATATTTTGAGAGGCAAATAATACATATTTATAAACATATAGAAAGATGTTAATCCGTTTATTAGGTATATCATTTGGAAGAGAACTAAAATAGTCTTAATATTAAATTAAATCAGATTGACGCTCAAAAAAATCAATTGTTATTTTTAAAATGTAAAGAAATGAAAAGAAGAAAATTGGATTTTCAATATCTGTTTTTCCAGATATTAGAAAAAGTCCACCTTTTCTACAGAAAAACTAAAGCCAGAATCTCTAAAAGGAATGCAGGGATTATACATTTGAAAATAAATAAGTAAATTAATAGAAAAATAAATTTGTATGTTCAAAATATACGGTGGTGATAAATTATTAAACCCATTTAAAATGTAAAAAATAATAATGTACAATATGGTGGTTTTTTAAATAGAGCAAATAAAAAAGATTTTTCAGAAAATAAGTGGCGTACCATTAGAAGCATTCTAAATTTGGTAGCAGCATTGATTAAATACGCAATAGGTTTACCAATCGCTGAAAGTCAATGCGCTTTCTGGTTTCTTTTTTTGGTTTATCTTGAATATCTCGAACTATTCAGTTTTCGTTACAGATTGATTTATCAATTAAAAAAATTAAAATTTCCTACAAGAAGCAGATTTTATTTTTTCTAGCTTTAACAAGTTCACCGTGTCTGCTCAAGATGAAGGAGTGTTCGATATTTCAGACGACCTGAATTCCACATGTGGCGCTTGTTACCTAAAACTTTTTAAAATGCGCTCTCAGTTGAAAAAAAAACCGTAGTAGTAACATTATCAGTATTTCTATTAATTTTAAAATGGGTCCAAATATTTATGACCACTCTGTACTAAGATGAGGCGTCTATTACTAACAGTCGTCCGCTGTCGGTAGGGGCATGGGGCGGCAGTCTATAAAAGATACGGTGAGCCAAAATTGTCCATAGTTGAATCTTGATGATTTTTCAAAACTTCCCTGATTTAGGTGTGGGTGGCTGAATTTTCCTTTCGTAAAATTTTACCACATTACCTCTATGCCATATCAACTATACTTTCTTTATAAAATAAATTTGATTGTTATCAAAATACATTTCAAAATTGTGCTGGTGGGCCACTTTGGCGCTTACTGTTCAAGAGCCCATATATGAAAATAACTTTTAAAATGTAAAAAATATTTAAAAATATAAAATCTCTAGAAGAGTATTACATAAGTGTTCAATACTTTATATTTTACGTCAATAACTGGCAAAATTAACAAAGAGTTTTTTAGTTTCTTGAGATTTTCTGAGTATGAGATTTTCTGATTATATTTTATTGCGTCTTTTTGGTTGATTTGTTCCTATACGCGTTTTATAAAAAATTATGTAACCAATCTAACAAATTAGGGACAAAAAAATCCCTAACTTTATCTCCTTCTTAGATGAAACTATAAGTATAACCAAAAGTTTCTGTCAAATGTAGCATATTTTGCTACTTACTTTTAAATCAAGAGGAGCTATTTAAAATTAAGAACAATAGTTTTTTAAAGAAAATATTCAATTGATGATATACAAATCACTCCTTGTTCTATCACTTGTTCTTTAATTTTAGCCACGTGGCACTCTCTAAAACTGATTCAGAAAATACATTTACATCAGTTCTTACGCATTGTATTTTGCCCAATAGTCTTAATAGAATTGAGGTTGCAATGAGCTCAATCTAGACCGACGGTCCAACCTTAACTCTCCCGTATTTACAGAAATTCAGATTCGAAGAATATTCGCATGCAAAACAACAATAAGATATATAATTTCCTAGATTACATGTACATTAGAATTTAAAAAGTAGATAGTTATTTGCTAGTGCTGTATCCACACAGTATTTCCAGAATCATTGCGTATAAATGTTGTCATTACAGCGTTTCATTATATTGCATGGGAATTATATCTAAATAATGACGAAAACAGATTAGATTAGAGACAGATAAGATGATGCTCATGATTGGATTCAGGCCAGGACATTTTTCTTTGTGAAAAAGCAGACGAGATTTTAAATTTGGAAAGGAATTTAAGTGATCTTACAAGTTTCTTCATTGAAAAGAACTGCGAGGTTTTAGATTTAACAAATTTGATATAAAATAATTTACTTGAATCCTGATGACTTTTCATCAGTTGACACTATTTGCTGAAGAATTAAATTTCATGCAATTTGTTTACTATTTTAGTGCAATGAAGTATTTAATATGATGATCAAGTATTAGCAATATTATCTGGGATTAAATAACCGAGCCCAAAAAGATTTTTTCATTTAAAAAATTTCCCCCCTCATTTCATTAATTTCAAAACAATACAAATATCATATTGGAACTGCTTTAAGAATGAATAGAAATATGTGTCCTGAAGACAAATTTTTATACGCATATATTACGTGCATGGAAAATGATAAAGCTGTTTAGCATATCTTTTTTAAGTCACAATCAGTATTTTAGTTTTGAGAATCACGAAAAAAATGCTTTTAATTGGAACTTAGAAGGGTTTCTCTAATTGACATATTTGGAATTTTGCAATATCATAGTATTTCTTAAGAATTAAAGGCAATATATATTTTTCAATAATTAGAAGATCTATTTCAATGATTTCTGCGATATTTGGTGGAATTGCAAAGAAAATATCTTAAATGGGTTTTATGTACAATTAAGATCCCCTTATGTCTAAATCGACCGACGAGTGAGATCGACTTTTATTTTTGTAGATTATTAATTATTTTTTTGCTTTTGTATTCATTAACTGTAGCAATGATTCACAGTTTTGATTAATTTCTTAATGGTTTTTTAAAAGAATTCTAACTGTAAGAATTCATTGATCCACTTGTGATAGTAATGATATTTACAATTTGGATGCTTGATAGATGGCAATTTGATTAATTGACAAGAAGTACGGTAATGATCTTGTAACTTTGATTTATTCAAAAAACGCAGAGAATCGAAATCTGAGCACTTGATATATATTTAAAGAGCTCTTCAAAAGAATATGTTAATTTCAAATCCATTTTTTCGAAAATGTAATAATTCGAAAGATATTGTTCGTTTAACATTTGAAGTAGTAATTTCTAAATGATTAAACTGAGACTTTTATCTACTTTAACAAATGATAAAATTTTCTCACAATTTGTTTCTTAATAGGATGAGGGCTATACTTAAAGACAACTTTAAGCGTTAAAAGTGAAATTAAGATACTTATTTTGAGATAGATTGAAACAGCGAAATAGTACTGATATAATGTTTGAGCTTCACTTTAAAATGTGATTTCTTACATTCTCTTTCCTTCTTTAAATAAACGAGAGCAATAAAACTAGATAAAATTTAAGAATAGTCAATAATTGCATCATTTTTACGTACAGTCAAAATTATCATTTTTATAACTTTTCAGAGGTAGATTTATAAGCGAGAGTTCTTTTCCAATAATTTTGTTGAAATGAATTTCTTTATCTTATTCATGTATTTTCAATTTATTTAACATTACAGATTAACTTACATCGATTTTATATTTTAATTTAAAATTATATCGGTATTAGTCATGTTTGATAACAGTTATTAGGTCCTTAGCATTTCTCACGAAACATTGTTGAAGCAGAGGGCACGTGACGTTGATTGATTGTTATATGCCAAAGGTATTCAATGTACACTAAACCACTCAAATCATTTAGACATCGATAAGTTTATAATACTGCACCTTTCAACTTGTGCGCAAAGAGACACCTATAATGACTCAGCGCTAAATGGGCTGCTTGCAAGTTCCACAATACCGTTCCATCCTACCTATTATAAGTTCTTTATCAAAGTAGAATATACTTCTAGTCATTTTTAATTTATCTAGTCAATTTCTTTTTTTGTGTTTATTATTGTCTATTCGACAAAGATGAGTGCTTTTTTTTTGAAACCAATCTCCAAGGCTTAGTGGGATATCTCATTTCTTATTATGTGGAATTTAAAATACCTAATATACATAAAAGGTATTAACATTTTGTTAAATTATAAATAATCGAAGTTTTATTTAATCTTAAATTTTTCATTTTAAAATTTAGAAAAATTTTCATTAAAATCAAAAAAATAAATGTTTTAAAATTTTTCGACCATATTACTATTCGTTGCATCATAGTTCAAGTCTTACTAAAATTTAGATTTGTTATCCATCTCGCCATTGCGCCAACTCACAGCTAGATTTATTCAGTTCAAGTGGTTTTGAGTGGCTATGTGTTTTTAACTTTATTCTTTTGATCATGTTTACTTTTACTGCTTCCTAAAGCTATCGCCGATTACTAATATAATAGCCCAGATCTCTCAGTCGCATCTTGTCACCAACAATAAAACTCGCGCCCTAGACTTGAGACGTTAAACAACATTGCATTGTTAGAGAATCTAAATTTCAGTGCTTTTAAATTTAAAAGAAACCAATTGTCGTCTAATTTCAAATTGAATAGCTCTAAAATAGTAGAAATAAAATTTTGCCATCCTTTTGATGATAAAATTTATCTCCTATGATCAATAGTTCCGAAAATTTTTTAATTATGTTTCATATATTTTCGAAACATTTTCCTTTCTTTCAAGCAACGAAAAATACTTCCACTTAATGTGTATGTTATACGAGGTTGCGGAAAGTTTTTTTGAATAAAGAAGATATGTAAATAATATGTAAAATAAAAAAAAATATTTCCTGCTCATAAAGTTTATTTATTTGTTTTCAATCAATGTTAAACATTTCTCTCGCATATATAACTAATTTAAACACGTCCAAATTTGACGGAGAAATCTCTCGAATGAAGAGGCAATTTGCACTAGCATTTTTTCATGATGGGTGATTTTTCTGGAGTTAAGAAATATTTATCGATTTGTCAATTATCTGTATCGTCGCTCTATGGTAGCAGTGTTTCAATGAGTGGAGCCAATTTTCAAACTACGAGGGACTCTCTCTCTCTCTATCACCCATTTGAGTTTAATTAAGTAAGATCAATGTCTGTTCTAATTAGGAGGGTTATTTTGGTACAGAACTAGACATTTCCGACATTCAGAACCACACCATCATAAGGAAAGAACACGACGGCAGATTTAAAGCTGAGGCATTCACTATCATTTTTTCACACTTAGCAAATTCCCCTAGCCCACCGAAGCCCAAAACCAATCTTCAGTAAGAAAATCCGGTGAAAATTGGAGTGAATTGTGGTCAGAGAGGATTAGAAAATCCACTTCTTTGGAAGTCCATTTGGACGAAAACCATAAATGCTGAAATGCGACCGGTGAGATACTGGCCCAGATAGCACGTAAGTTTGAAGCAGGTTTGATTTGACTTGATATTACCTTGTCATATAAATTTGACTGCGCCAAACTTGAAGCAAACTGTGGCAGTTCTTGCTGACACTAGCGCCATCTCGCTTGCAAGAATCGTTACAAGTTCGCCGATGACAAATAGCACCCTCCTTTTGCATTGCAAACTTGCTTAAGGATTTGCAAGAACAGAGACTCTCTTCACTAAGGGAAATCAGGAGCAGACGAGGGTTCGCGTTCTGAAGATGGAGGAGAGGGAGAGTGTACAGTGGGGATGGATGCCCATAAAGCCTTGTTCCCACGGAGGTGTAATGGCACAAACCTCTGAGTCGTTCGGTTCGACTGCATGGACTGTGATCTGGCGGCATTCCGACAGTCATGACGTTCCTACGGTGCGTGGCTGACAAATCTCTAAGAGCGCTCGAGTGAACAGATGCACTGACGCCGTTTGGCCATAGCCACTCGCCGACGTATGACTGATTACCGCCAACGCGAGGAAACAACAGAACGCGTTTACAAGCCACGAGCAACATCGATTCTGTCTGTTCCGATGGTGAGCAATAGCGCGCCCAGCCGTCGGAGCGCTCGATGGAAAAAACAGGCCGGTTGGAACGCGGCTAGAGTGATGGGTTTGTGTGGAGCGGCCGTAAGGTGAAACCACCTAAATGGATGGTTGAATTTAAAGTGTGTAGGAGTTGACCACGCCGTTGCTGCGAAAGAGTGATCGGCCGAATGTCGGCTACCTGCCAGTTTCCTCTCACGGCGCATCTTCGGTGGTATCAGTTTCAACACACGATTCTCGATTCCGACTATCAGGCAGCAATAAAGACCAAGAGAGTCAAAAGGATCGAACAGCGTCAGATAGATTGCCCAACGCCAGCGAGGTACTGACTGTAAGGAACTCTCAGGACCCATCTTGATTCGAATGGGGGAATAATTTCGATAGTGAGGTACTGATTGAGAGCTGAGTCTAGGGACCTCGTTGATGCGAATGGGACAACAATTTCCATGAGCAGGTACTGATGTGAGAGAACTCTAGGGGACCTCATGACGTTGTCGAAATGGAACAGCAATTTCCACTGCTGCAGAGTACTGATTGAGAGAAGGCTCTATACCGGGACCTCTTTGATTCCAGATGAGAGACAATTTCGATGAGAGGTACTGATTAAAGGGCACTGCCGGGGACTCGCATGATTCAGAATGGAAGACATCGGATGGCAGTGAATCTGATTGAGAACTATCTTGGGACACTCCTTCTGATCGCGAATGGAACAACAAATTTCATGGCGGGTATTGATTGAAGGGAACTCTCTGGGACCTCCTTTGGACGAATGGAATAATTTTCATAGAGTCTGATTAGAGAACTGTCTCTGGACCTCAAGCAGTGCCGTCTAGGTAACTTAACAATTTCCAAGCAAAGGCGTATGCAGATTATTTAGCCAGAGGATATTATGCCTGACACTGAATTGCTTCCCTCAACACAATCTAATAGAGAGAACGTCTAGATTTTGCGGAAGCAGGTATAACATTTTTTGGACGTAGCAAACTGGACGATGTTCCTTCTTGCACTGAGTCAAGATTCGTGTGCACAGAGTGATGATAGATGCAAGAGACTTTTTTTCCGGGGAAGTGGGATGAATTATTAAATTGGCAAAGTAGTCATCTGCCCTAGGGACCACGAGATTTTTTTGCAAAACTTTTTCAGAAAAATTTGATTTTGTGCTTTCATTTAATTCACTAAGGGCGAATTTATTCAAACCAAAATCAAATATCGCTTAAATTTTAGAACATTATTCTAATTTTTATAGTTAATTATCTTTAGCAATTTTTATATGACGTTGTTTTATACTTTTTAAAAAATATGTTGCTTTAGAATTTTTTTAAAATGCCCGTTTCTATACTCAAATAGCATTTAGATCGTATTTAAAAAGTTTTTTTTACTATTTTGTATAAAATTACTTTTAAATTTTAATGTTGCATTTTTGTACGCGATATACTGAAACCAACTCTCTTGAAAGTGATCCACAATCATATATTTTGCTACTTCAGTTTGTCGAAATTTGCTACTTAAAACTGCTTATACAGAGATTAAATTGAAAAATCAATGCAAAAATATCTAATTTCAGATTTGCAATATCTAAGGAACCCAAGAGGGTCTAACCCGGGCCTGAGCTTGGTACACGCCATAGTCTCTCCAACATTAGGAGAAAGCGACTACTTTGATAGTGTTACGAACATAGAAAGTCGCTTCCCAGCAATGTTGCGGGTCTATTCTGGTACCCCAGTTGGATTGGGAGACGTCTGCACTTTTTCCGCGTGCTGGCAGGAAAGTGACGTCTCTAACAATCAAGTGCAAATAAAACCATCATATGGTTGGGAAGAGAGTTTTACAAAGTTAAGCATGTATTGACGGGCAGCGGCTGTTCCGGGATCCCTGACCTTGGCGACAGATAGACGATTCCAGAAAATGCAACCCTTTTCTCGATATTCCTATTAGGAAAGGGAATACGCTTGAATATACGAGAAAACTCCATGTGACGTCACGGCCTATCGGAGAGAGTATATAAGGACCGCGCCTGGATCAGAGAGGGTAGTGTTGATCCATTGGGAACGACTTTAGAGTTTCGTCTGCAGTGCGAGCTAGGAAGCTGAGCGCTATTGAAAGTGCTGTTATTGTCGTTATTAGCTGATTGTTTGTGATGTTAGATATCAAAGTGCTGAAGTTTTATTGTTGTCTGTTTACATTGCTGATCTGTGCAAGAACTATTGTTTCCTGTACCTGTGCTGCGTGTTTTCCTGCATATTTGTAAATAAACTTTCATTCTCCATTATCCTGCGTGTTGGACTGTTTACACCATACACCGACAGAAAGACTTTTGTAACAATAGTAAAGGAATCCTTCTTTAAAGTAGCAACATGTGTGGATGGACGTATATCGCTGCGTATCTTTGTGTGGACACCATCGCTATGATCGCACAACGTGATTTCCTGGAGATAGGGGATGTGCGTAAAATGGTGAGGACACCGAGACAGACCAAATTCCCATAGAATATGTTTAGAATGCTCAAGGAAGAACTACTATAGAACACCAAGCCATAGGGTTCATTATCGTTATCTATGATTAGTAATTTCATTTGCGGCAAGAGGGACGGCTGTGAAACTTCTAAAGCTGCACAGAATTGCCGCTCTTTTTATTAGCCGTATTGATTCTCGAAATACCAAAAGTGATGGTTTGGCTGTTTTTTTTTTAAATTTTTTTACTCCTGTATTTTGTTTCACTGTTGTTTACCTCCTAATATTATACATATATGAAAAAAAATATCGTTACAATAATTTAATCAATATACGAGATACAGTAAAACCTGTCTATAACGATAGTGTAGGGGCCAAGAAAATATGTTATAGACAGATAATAGAAATTTAAATTAAAAGGAAAATAAATTAAAAGAAACAAAAAATAAGCAATAGAAATAATGAAAAGAATAAACGTTTCTGCGCGCAAACGCAGCAGCAAAAAGTAAATGCTTCAACAGAAATTTTTTAAAGATAACACAACAAAAACTATAGAATAAAAAACCAAAGATTCTCTAATACTTAAAACACTTTACAAAAGTTAGAAATTATTCAAAATGGAAAGGAACTAAAATGGCGCACTCATCAAAAACCACACGCCATTATTAGTTCAAAAAGGGCAAAATTTTCTGTAGAAGAGATTTTTTATTAGATTTGGCTGCATATGCGCCTTTCTATTTAATGCAAAATATGTTTTTAATTTACTTTAATTTCAATTAATAAATTTTGCTAAATTTTATAAATTGGAACTATTATTGTTATAGACAGGTTATCGTTATAGACAGTTTGAGGATTTGTGCATCCAATGTTTATTGTGAGTATGCATCCATTAATCTACTAACATACTTTATTGCATTTATCGATTCATATTACAAATAACTGCCGATATAAAATTGTATTTTATAAACATGTAAAATATACAATTTTATATACTGATATAAAAAATTTATATTTAAACTACTTTTAAGAACTTCAAATTGAAAATTCTAGCTGAAAACTCATTTAGAATTTGCCGCGATAGAAACCTGCTAACTAAACATCAGAATATAAACCGCTGTAGCTAGAAACCTGCAAAATAATTTTTACTATTTATCATAACGACTCAATTTATTTCACTGTTAAAACCTACTATGAATTAAAATAAAATGACACAAACTTTCACAGACAAAACATTTATTGCTTTGTATGGATGCTTACAAAATTTTTGCTTTCAAATTTAGCTGGCGAAACACTTTTAATATTCACCAAACATAGAATAAGTGTAAACAACAACAAGTCAAATAACAGGTCTCAACAATGACAATGTGCAAAACATTGAATGCAATATTTTCTGCTCTCTGCATAGCATATGCTACATAAGAGGTACACCACAGTAAAAGAAAACATATATTCTTATAACAAATACACTGACGAGCAAAAACATTATGACCATCCCCACATTTTTCAATGAACTCATCTGGATGACGTGGAGGGCACGTGGTTATAAGTGAGAATGGTATTTAACTGCTGCTGGAGAAGGTTGGTAATCATTCTTGAACTTACTTTTGCGAGTGATGGGAAAGGCTGCTGATCTAAGCGAATTTGATAGAGGGCAGATCGTAATGGCCCGAAGACTCGGAACGAGTATCACCGAATCTGCACGACTGGTAGGTTGTTCACGATCTGCCGTTGTTAGTATTCATGCAAAGTGGATAAATGACAGTGACACCAGCAGTAGACGTCAAGGTGTTGGTCATCCACGCGTCATCAAAGAAAAAGGACGTCGGAGATTGTCCAACTTGGTAAAGCAAAATTGGCGCCAGACGACAGTGGCTCAGCTGACAGCCCAATACAATGCTGGTCCAAGCGAAAGTGTTTCGGAACACACAGTTCAGCGGACACTGTTGGATATGGGACTGTGCAGCAGACGTCCCACTCGTGTGCCTCTGTTGACCAAGCGTCATCGTCAACTACGCCTACAGTGGGCCCGGGAACATCAAGACTGGACCATGGATGAGTGGCAGAGAGTTGCCTGCTCGGATGAATCCCGATTCATCACGTCGATGGTCGTGTCAGGGTACGCCGTCTGCTAGGCGAACAGTTGCTACCTTCTTGTACAGCAGGTCATACACAGGCTGGTGGTGGCGATATTATGCTTTGGGAGACATTCTCATGGGCAGCTCTGGGACCCGTAGTTGTGGTAGAATAGACCATGAAAGCTGCGAACTATCTGAACATCACTGCGGATCAGTTGCACCCTTACATGGCGTCTGTCTTCCCAACTGGAAATGGAATCATACAGCAGGACAACTCCTCACGTCACAAGGCTCGGATTGTGTTGGAGTGGTTCAAGGAGTTTACTGATGAATTCCACTTAATGTCCTGGCCACCTAACTCGCCGGATCTTAATCAGATGGAGCACATTTGGGATGTCATGGAGTGGCAGCTCGGAGCTTAAACACCACCATGTCCCAATATCTCGACTTTGCGTGACTGCTGCTTAGACATTTGGTACAACCTGTCTCCAATCATGCACCAAAAACTTGTGGCATCTATGCCCAGGCGAGTTGCAGCTGTTTTGAAGTCCAAAGGAGGTGCAACGCGTTATTGAGTAGGTGGTCATAATGTTTTGGCTCTTCAGTGTATATTGAGCAACTATTCATAAAACTACCGAGCTGTCTAATTAATAAGCGTATTTTCAGAACAAAAATATAAACACTAATGGCATGAGCACTGGCAAGAATATCACATAACGAATGATTTATACATAACTGGACTAGTAGCGGCTGGCCGACTCGAAATCCGGCAGTGCTGCAAAAGACTTTTCTCAAGGGCAGAAATACACCCTGCTTTTACAAGAAGTGCTTTTCAATTTTACTAAATAAAAATTCTAAAATTCAGCAGGTTGTTTTTTATGTGTATTTTAACAGCATTAAATATCAGTATTTGTCATCTATTCAATCTAGTTGTATTTTATCTTTTCCTATCATGAAAAATAATCTATATAAATAATTGAGTGATAACAAAATAAAGAAAAGAATTTGAATAACATATAATTCAAACAAAAGTGTTTTCCTTTCATGAATATTAGAGATAGATGTAAAAAATAAAACCAAGACAAAGAGTTAAGGTAGGCAGAGAGAAAGAGAATGCCAGTTTGTGATTCTTCCAATGATTAGGGACGTCTTTTGCAGCTCTAGAAACTCAGCCTTCTTTAAATACAAGCAGCATTTTGTGATACAAGTTAAGTGATTTTGAACACTTAGTTACGCTGTTCAGCGAGGTGTCTCAAGTAGCCAGTGCTTTTCATTTCTACTCACAGTGATGCACTGTGGAGAAAACCGGTTTCCAGATCTTACAGAATGTGACTGTCAGTTGATTTCATATAAATTTGCATACGTATTATCAAATTAAAGGAATAAATAAGGTTTGGAAATAAATGCACTGCGGCTCCAAGTGCCAATGAGCCATCACTGAACTGGACTTAACAATGCTGAACACTTTAAGTCTTAGATATAGCACAGGTGCACTTTAAAACAATTAAGGAATGTTCAACAGGAAACAACAATCAACAAATGGAAACCATGCACATAAATAAATCATCTGGACATCACATCAAACAAATACAAGAAAAGTGATAAGCAATAAGATTTTTGGGACATAACTTGTTGAAGACCTCTGGAGGCAAGTATTGTTAAACTCAATCACACAATGTTATATTTAAAATTTTTAACTCCTAAGAAACATGTATACAAAGTTATTGAAAACAATCAGGCCTGGACAAATTGTAAACCCATTGAGGATGGTGTGATAATTGTGGAGACAGTTCATCAAGAATAATTTAATACTACACTTAGTGGGAATTTTCTAACAATGAAGTTAGATACGAGGTGACGGTTCGTAAGGGTTTTGACCATAAAATACAAATTTAACAAATAGTTATTTTAAATGTTCAAGTTTTTACTTTGTTTCTATTTTGGATGCCCATGTTTTTAGAACCAGTTTGAAAACTGCAGAATAATTAAATTTTTGTAAAAAATTTTACAACATGATTCAACAACTCTCGACGATAAAATTGGCACACAAGTGAGATGTATATATATTTTCAGCAAGCTCATCTTGCATTTAAAATCTTTCGTGTTCCAAATCTTTGGCAAATATATGCACTGGGAATCTATTACCAATCAAATATCACTATCATTGTTGAATTTGTTCTATTCCCTTATTCTCAAAGCCAGGAAAAAATAAAACAACTTCAAAAAATGAAGTAATCAACTTAAAATTTTTCAGTTTTAATCTTCAAATATAAGGTATCTAATACGGAAACAAATTATAAAGGCAAATCTTTACAAAAACTCTTAAAATCAGATACAAGGTATTAACTTTTTTCCCCCATTTAACAGATGACCGATATATTTGTTAGATAATGTTTGGAAGGAATTTCAAGTTGTTAAAGTTGACTGAATCATTGATTTAAAACCTCTAATTGGCACAAACTTCACAAATAATCCTCATCATCTTATCCAAGCCTTAAATATCAATGTTATCTTAAACTTCATGTAAACACTTTACAAACCCCATATCGGTATGAGGAGGAAACGAAGTATTCAGCTCAACTAATGTTTGAAATTGCACCATTTCAAATTGCATTTTTTTTCTTATTTTTTACAAAAATGGTAATTCTAAGATAACTAATTTATTACAATGGTAGAGCATTACAAAAGTAAGCATATGTTACATTTTAATAAATTATGTTCAATGGAGCTATTGTCAATTCTACAGATATAGTTTCATCCTATTTTATAACAAAATCATTTCTCATGCGATTCATTAATACATATATTCTTAAAATATATTTTGGTTAAAAAAAATCTTTTATAACTCAATGAGCAGGGCTCAATGCTGTAGGTGTAACAGACCAACAAACCATCTTTTACATCATGTTTTCACATTATATTTACAGTAGTAATAAGCAAAATGTCTTATTTTAAATATACTGCATTAAATACAGTAAAAGCTTAACTAACCGGCATGTTCGGGAAACGCCAATTTCTGGATACCTGAAAAGTCCGGATAGTTGAGTGCGACGGGAAAAATGGGAGGGGTGGTGGTGGTGGGGGAGATTGTGGCTTTTTTTTTATCGTTTCTGTCCCTCTATTTATTTTTTGGTTGATTTTATGTCTCATTTTTCGGCGAAAGGTGAGGAGTTTTTTGGGGGGGCTCTCGCTTTTGCTTTTGAAACCCCCCCATAAAACAAGTCTGTGTACGTCACTGTATTGTATATTGCTTTTTTTCTCCTTCTATGCCCCTCTGTGTGGAGCAGATGTTGCATTCCAGAAATAACTGTCCTGTAACTGCCTACTGTATACAACTCAACATTAAAGCATTATAAAATACACATCAGATTTTATACAATAAAGTAATATAAATAGATTAGTATTGAAAAGTGAAAAGTAAAAGAAATGCTAACAATAACTTCAATCTAAAATTCATAAGAATTTCAGACCCTCCAAGATTCTATACAAAGTTTTACTAATCATAAAAGATTAATGCTAATATTAATTATTTCCCATCAAATGTTAACAGAGCTTGCGAAACATTTTTTCATAATACCAATTCAAAAAACCAAACAAATTTTTTTAATAGCACGAGATAGCACGAGAGAGTTGCAATTTTTAGGGAGTATTAATAAATTATAGAGGAAATCTCAATAAAACACACATAAGGAAACAAAGTCACACAACAAAAGGGATGGAATGAGAATAAATAACAAAGAATCGTTTGGCAATAATTCTGAAAGCTATTGAGACGACAACTGACTCAGCTTTTTCACCAATGCAGCAGCAAAGCACTCTCTGAACTGAGAACTGTATTTATCCAGGAGAGCATAAGGTGTTTCGTAATACGTTTGATCTTTATAAGTCTCTTCCACTCTATCGAAGCAATCCGAAACAACCCTGAATCCGTAACTGGACAATTCCACACAGAATTTCTGGCCTTCCTTAGTCTCAACATTAAAATATATCTCGGTTGAAGACTGGGGGAGGTGCGATGAAATGGCGATATTTTTCAGAGCAAAGCCAACATCTCGAATCACAGCCTGGGCCTCTTCCCGCCAATCGATACACTGTTCTACATCTTGAGCAGTCATTATTACCTAAAAAGAAACACAGAATAAATTTTAAATTCCAAATTGTATACTCTCTATTAATCTAAACATTTTAATACTGTTATACTAAGGGCCTCAGTCTCCTGGTAGTCTGATCTTCATGATTGGAAGGCAGGGATGGAAAAAACCTACCATTGGAAGGTATGGATGGGGGAAACCCTACCAGTTTTTTTTTGGGGGGGGGGGAAAACCAGTTAATTTTTTTTGTCCCAGTTATTTTTTAAAATCCAATAACTGGGTAAGAAAACCGGATTAGAAGATAGGATCGATTTTAAGTTCAATTAGATTAAATTTTACCAAGTTATGAAGCTTTGAATTTTCTCATCTTAGGCCAATCAACGACAACCTCTTCCTCGAGGTGTCTGCAGGTTGGCGGATTACTGAAAGAGTCTTTATCTATATATATAAAATTCAATGTCTGTTTCTTTGAACCTTATACAATTCCACACCTCTTGACGGATTAGAACGAAATTTGGCACATATGTTCCTTAGCACATAGAAGGATTAACTATGCAATTAAAAAGTTGCTTGCTCCACCTAAAGGGGGTTAAAAGGTTTAATGTTTTTCAGCTATAACTTTGGAACCTATCATTGCCCAGAAACTATTTTTACACCATCTTAAAATCAAAAAATTTAGCTGTTCCATTTCCATACACCCTATTCTCTAATTTCTAACCAATTTTGAAAATTAATTTAAACAGAATTTGTAAGTGTTTTTGTTTGCTTCTATTTATTACAATATCTTTCAAAATGCAAAAGCACGCAAGTGATTCAACAGTTACATAGTTTTATATTTCTCTGTTCGGATGCACACTTAAAGTTAAGTTTATTTCTGTGGGTACTTCCACATTATTATTGGTTTCATGATAATGCGATTCTGGGTCCTTAGATTTTTATATTTCACTGTTTAATAATATGCGCTTCTACCAATGTTGTGGATATTTGGCTTTGTGATCGTGCAATTTTAGCTTCTTAGACTAAGAAATGTATAAAAAATTAAAATTCAGCCAAATTGTTCTTAAATCTGCGTTGGCATTCTGTCGAGTGCAAACTCGATAACCAGTGTGGCAACAGCTTCGTCCTGTGTGCGCTGACTACCTTGCTCATGCGTAGTGGAGAGCTGAGTACTATAAAGGCTCAAGCATCATCTGTCATCTCGCTCTTACTCTCTTCTTGCACTTGCTATGATTTATGTTCCTGTTGTTGACATGTTAATTTAATTATCATTTAGCTTACTTTTATCTTGTTAAGTTTATTAAAGTTATAATTGTTATTATGAGCTAGCTTCTTCAGCGTTGCATAATGTTTCCTCACACCTGCACGAGTCAGTATATACATGCATACCTGTACATGGTGGTTTGCACCTTCCAAGTTACCTCGCCTAAATAGATGCAGTAGCTACTCTTTGTCACGGTAACTCAAAGTTAATTCTGGCCCTCGTGTTAGAGACATAGTTATAACCATGTTAGCCTAATGACCACTGCATCAATGCAAAGTAGCAGCCTTTACATTCGGTTTGCTAAACCAGGCAATTCTTAAGTTTAAGATGCTTAAGGTTTCTGAATTGGTTTTTAAAACGTATCAACGGACAAAAAAGAAATTCACATGCACTTTTTCATTTTTTAACCACAGTTTATGGTCTCTTTTAACTATGCTGTTAAAAAGCTGCTATCAGGAGTAAAAAGGGGGTAATTTTTAAAGTTTTTCCAAAGTAACTTCAGAACATATCATCACACAAAAATTATTTTTGAGCCATCTTAAAAGTAAAGAAATTAGCTTCTCAACAACACCTGTTCAACTTCCATACCACTATTGCTTTGATTTTTAATCACTTTTCAAAATTATTTGAAACACAATTTATAACATTTTTGTTTGTCATCATTTTAAACCTATTTCACTGTTTAATCTCTCACATACTTTTGTTAATGCTAAAATTAATTTACCTTCTTTGCGCAATTCCACTTTCATTTCCTTTTAGCTTTAAATTTTCTAACTACAAACTTTTGGTCTCTTTTTACCTTCACAGTATCTAGAATTCAGGAATATTTTCCCCTGTTACCCACTCTGTTATATTATTTGGATATCAAGGCTTTTAATATAATTATTTGGATATCAAGGCTTTTAATATAATAAGATGTGAACGTGGATCACAAAACGTAAACTTCACACACATTTTATGCATATTTTCAAAAATATAAACTCAACCGAAAATATTTCCAAAATTATTCACGTTGGCAATCCATCGAGAGCATGTTGTATCATCATGTAGTGAATATTTATTTGAGTGTTGCTGAATTTCGTAATTGTTGGTTTTTAGTAGCAGTTGATATTAAGATGTATATCAGTTAGTGGGAAAAGGTTGTTATAGCATGTATTACCTACGTCTACAAGTCAACATATGGCGCTTTGAAAAGAGATTTGTTACATATTACAAACTATGAAGTGAATATTTTACAAGATATGATGGGAACAAATAAACCTCAACTAAGCTCATGAAGTAATAGGGAATTTGATTGCTGAAGAGGACGGTGAATCCTTCTCTTACTTGAAGTCTCATGTAAAACCAAAATATTTTTTAATTAATTTGATCTTACTGAAATTCAATCTAAATGTCATATAGCTCTTGTCATTGCTCCATCAAGAATAGCTATCAGACTTTTGGATGATGACCGCACAGCACATTCTCCATTACAGTTACCTCTGGTCTTAGCTCACACTGAGAATCCTACATGCAATATAAGCAAAAAGTCTGATAAGGCGATTGTCCAACAAACTGCAAATTTATCATTTGGAATGAGTGTACTATGTCAAACAAAACTGCCATTATCAAATTTGTTTCTCCCATGGAGAACTCCAAGCAATCTTTACATATATGCTCCAAAGGGGGAAACCAAAAGTGTTGTTTATTCGAAACCTTTTAAAGTAGTAATTAATCAGGTATTACCAGTAAAGATTAGTCAGATAAACATGAGCAGAGCCGAGGGTACAATGGCTAGTGAACAGATAAATATTGGCCAATGGATTGATTTCCTGTAAAAATAATGTTAATAAAAAATTTTGTCTACAGACAGTGTTTTTTTATTTAAAAAAAAACAAAAACGTTTATTTCAAAAAACATTTATTTGAGTGGTTATAACCACCAGGTTAAACCAGAGGTGAGAAAAACCTGAATAACTAAAAACTGGTTATTTTCGTAATAACTGCCTCCCTATTGGAAGGTCATGGATATGAGACCCAATTCTACCAAACAACTACCATGTAAGGGGGGGGGGGCTGTGTAAATTCAATTCATTAGGATAAAATGTCCTCCAGCTGGTGTGGTAGTTTGGAGATGGAGGGATGTTGGCACAGGTATTGTCCTTGTTATTTGACAGTGGTTCAAAATTATGCTATTTCTCCTAAAGCAGCTCTTTTATAGTTTCAAATGGGATGTTAATCTAACTAAACTAAACCAAATACTGAGGACATAATAGGTTTCCTCTCAACTTTAAAAAACATTTAACTAAAATACTAATTTAAGAATTTCTCTTATGGAAGAGAATGACAGATTTTCTTCATTACAGAAAAAGTTGACTTTCATGAAAGCTACTTAAAATTTGTACAAACCCATACAAATAAATGTTAAATAATGGAGAGAAGGAAATGAAGCTTGAATTGTAACAATGAAAAACTACTTTAATTACATTTTACAACTTAAAGCAAGTTGCCAAGAAGAAAGTATGGTTAGACTTTAAAACACAATATGGCAACCATTCAATTTTTTCAAAAGATAACTTGCTGTATTTGGTATAAGATTTAATATGGTTGGCAGTTATAAGTATCATCATCATCCTGAACATGCCTACGGCACCATACCATGTACTTCAGTCTAGCCAAAAGTAGATAAGATTAAAAGTGACTTTACAGGTTGTGATAGGATTTATTGAGATAGTGCATGACAGATTTATGACCTCTAAGAATATGCAAAGATATTAATTAAAACATTTATTCAGAGAATTAGATGAAAATATGTTGACAGGAAGGATTAAATTATTAATTGATTAGATCAAGAATATAAATTGTACTTAAAAAAGATTAGCTTAAAAAATAATTTATCACACACACCTAGAAATATATTTTAATTTGCAGCGAGGTCATCATGCAATTTTTAGTCAGTACCTGTTGATGGTAAGGTTGATACAGGTACATTAACTCACTTTAATTATTTACACCTATGTAACTTGTATCTCAAATTATAACACATATATATGCTAAAATTAAGTCATTTAGAGATGTTGCAATCTTTACTAATAATGAAAACAAATACGCATCTGTCTAATTACTGCTCTACAGGGCAGATCGTTTGACCTAGAATTATCAAATTTGGCACAAATTTACTTTGGAGCATGGAAATGTGCACCTTGGAAAGATTTTTTTTCAAAATTTTAATAAGAATATTAGCTAATTAAAAATTAAGCAACATTTCTGCATTTTCGTCAATAAATTTTTGCACAAAAATAATTTCTACACCACTTCACAACTTGGAAAAAATTATCTTCTCAATGACAGCAGTTTACTTGACGTCCAATTTTTTCCCCGAAATTTTAACAAATTTTCAGAAATATTTTTATGTATAATTTATATTACTTTTTATTATTGGATTAAAATTCAAAAACGTTTTCATTGTTTATATAAATATTTAATTGCATGTATCTCTTCTATTGTAAAAAGCTAAGGTAATATCATAATGAATTTTCTTTTCTTTGTTTACTTCATCAATTTTTGTTTTTGTGAAATCTATAAACAAAGCCATCTAAGATATTCAGTATTTTAGAAAATATATGTGTTGAACTTAAAGGTTATGATTGCTAATCTTTCATTCTTTTTAATGGCATGCTTTAATTCAGCTAACATGTTGTTTGATGTAAAATGTGGCATATCATTTTCATATTAGAATTAAATGCATATATTTTCTTTGAGGAACAAGAGAGTGAAGTTAATATCGACAATATGCAATCAGATGTTAGATAATGTAGACAGTTGCTTGACTCCATTAGGGACTTTGGAACAGCTTTGATATATGACAGCACTGCCGATAATCTTGTATTGGCGAGTTTCTGACGCCTAACCCTGAACATGGTATCGTTAAGTCGCCAAAACAAAATATCGCTAATGGGCAGGGTTGTCGATTTTTTTTATTTTTTTCAAAAAAATCGATTTATTTGATTTAAATCGGATTTTTTTTATTTAAATCAAGATTTTTTTGATTTTAATGATTTTTTTAAAACTACATATGTATATTTAACATTTGTATATTAGACAATGAGCCCTACAGTCATAGAATTATATATATATAACAACATACGAGGCATTAAACTGTACTTTCTTTAAAAAAAAAAAAAAAAAAAAATTAAAAAAAATTGAGTTCAAAAATGTAACAACTATTTAAAAAATATTTCTGAACTAAAATATAAAAATAATATACTTTTGAAATATAACACAATTTTATTAAGGAAAAAATGTAATAAAAATTGTTATTTCTTGACTATAGATATATTATTGTATGTTAGAATATTGGAGAATTTTACATTCAGCTGTTCATTTGTTTCATTACAAACGCAAGTTTTGAAGCTTTCTCTAATCCTAATCTGTTTCACCCAAAACATTAAATAAAAAATTTTCTAGATAAAATTTTTAAATTCAGGCTTCCAGGTGCATTGAGTCACCATCAGGACTACCTGTGTGCCAAATTTCACGACTGTGTGATAGATTCGTCTGGACATTGCGCACACGCTCACAAACATTGCCTTTTATAAGTATAGATCATAGTTCAAATTGCACTATGTAGATGTTTGTATTTCGATCATAGTTTAAATTGCACTATGTAGATGTTTGTATTTCTTTTG
>BGPR01002364.1:91445-121631 GCA_013235015.1 Araneus ventricosus | reverse complement strand
TTTCGGTTGATTTCATAAATAAAATCTGTAATTTTATTAGTCATACAAATATTTAGTAATAATACTTTGTTATTTATATCTTGATGGTTTGCACATTTTGACGATGAATGATATTTTAAAGAGGTCTTTACAGTTTAGTTGCAAAAATGCTGGATGCTCTAAAAGCAGTACCAGACAGTTCTTAACCTGGGTGACCTAATTCGCACTGTTTTAAGGATCCTTTTCTTATTTATCCTTGTAAAAAAAAAAGCAGTGCTGGAACAGCAGCAGTGCTCCACTACACCTCTACCTCCAAGTTCCAAACAAATTATTTTATTGATTTTAACTTAATCTCTTATTACAGTAACAAATATTATGACAAAATGAAATAAAACAATTATCAGTTGCTCCAAAGTTTCAATATCCCGGATAAAATTATAAAAACTTATTTTACACACAATCTAAATACTCTAAACAAGTAATATAAAAAAAATGTGAAAAATTAAAAACTGTATTAATGCCATCCACTACAAGTTTTAAAAAATTGTATTTGAACTTGAGTGATGAATAAAAGTATTTTATTAACGATTGAAAATTTGAACAAGATATATAAATATATATAGGAGAGTGTGGAACTAATAGTAGGAATTGAAAAAGAAAAAGGTGATACTATTCCTGGTGCATTTATAAAACATGAAAGAAAAAAACTAAATCATAATGTACTCATTTGATAAGCCTGGCGCGAACTTTGTAAATCAAATGGAAGCACAAAATTAAACTGCCCTGAAAATACAGCAGAAAAAAAAAAACTTAGCCCCTCTAAAGTTACCAGAGCAAATTGGTAAATAGATAATTTGATCTATTTTACCTATTTGATAATCCACCTTGGGCCATGGAACATCTTTGCAGCTAAATGGACCAGAGCTGTACAATTTAAATTTTGGATATGTTAACCTCTGAGAGTTTAGTTGTGGTTCATGAGGCATCCGGCCAAACACCGCCTGATTGAAAAACCAAGAACAGAAAGTGAACCATTCTAGAGGAGCTACAGGTAGAGGCAGATGGTCCCTGAAGACCAACATTTTTTCAACTCACTCAGAAACAAAATAAAATTCATGCGATCTGCCAGATTCTACAATCTCCTAAGGTGACAAAAAACATAAAACACATATGTAGAAATTATGATATTCAAAAGTTTTAAAACAACCAATGAACAAAAAATATATATACAGTCAAAGCAACCGACATCCAAAATTCCGATCTTCTCATTCCGAACTCCCCCCCAAAAAAAAATATATATGTAAAAATATATGTAATATGTAAACTTACTTTATCTACTAAATCGGCTCAGAGTGCAGCAGAAACTGATCAGAACATATGGGGAAGGAAGGACCATCATGACAAACCATGGCATGAAGGTATTGTGGGGTTGTAATCCTAATGTTAGGATCTCAAAAGAAAAGTTGAAATTTTGAACTACTAGTAACACCTAGTCAATGAACAAGAAATTCAAGATGATGCCTTGGAGTACCGTATTGCACGATAAAGTCTCCTCGAGTACAGAGTTCCCTTCACCGATGCCAACATATGTATGGTGTTGATGAACTCCAAACTTCAATATCTCGATGGCCAGGAGAGCTGAAGAAGAAACACAAGGGAAGATAAAATACCAATCTGACAGTTAGTGGAAGTGCTGAACACCGCACAAAAAGGACTTGGGCAAAGGACTTTATTTCGGAGTCGATTATAATGGCTATACATAAAGAGAAGTTACTTAATCAAAACCAAAATAATTGAAGCAACTCACTCTTTAAATTAAATGTTTTGTAAAAATGTTAAAATTAATAAGAAATAATATTAATTATGTTTATAAATCAAAGAAAACAAGTAATAAATAAGTTTTTTAAAATTTAAATTGAATTCTGTGTTTTATGACTTTAAATTCATTTCTTTAATATTGAAGGATCTTCAAGATTGATCCCAAATCCGAATTGGCCAAGTCCCATCGACTCGATTTTCAGTCTCACTGTATATATATTTGTCTTCAGAATATTATGTTCATTAAAATGCTTAAAAAAGGAGTACCAAACTAGATCATGATTTCAATAGGATAATAATAATATTTTAGTACAACAGCAAGTTACTATGCACTTTACCTTCTGTGGTTTTGAAAAAATTCTTGCTGTAACATCAACCCAATTAAATAGTGTATTTCTGGCAGGATTCAGGTCTTAGAAGAGCTGCCCTCGTGATCTTTTCTCTTCTAAACAATTAAAATATAAATTATATGAAATGCAACAACTTAACAGTACAAAATTTGAAAACATAACAAAACAAATCTAAAATTTAATGTTGCCACTTTCTTTCAGGCTCATTTCCACCAAATAAAGATAGGAGAATTTAAAAATTTAAAGGTAAAGAATTTGTATATTTTGTTTACTTTACTGAACACAATGTAAAAAAAACCTCTTTAGCATAAATAAATGTTGCCTATATTTAGTTCGTACTAGCTAATCTTGGTGATTACTTGCATCTCCAGAATACTGGCTTTAATGGTTCTTAAAGCTAATAAAGAAGAATAACTATTTAAAATTTTATCTTTGTTGTTTTGTTTGAGCCCTGTTTTCTTTTAATAATGCAGTATATCATAAAAGATATTGCTTACAGCAAATTCCTCGATTATCCGCATTCAAGTATCCCGAAAGCTCAATACGAAAATTAGAAATTGAATTCTTCTAAAATTTACATCCACGCCACTGCGCCTTTCCAATCATGCTGGATAGCTTTCTGGAATGACAATGTTCATCCACATGGAAGAGGAGAAGGGGGGGGGAAAACATACAGTAACAGACATACACAGACTTGTTTATGAGCAATAAAACAAAGTGAGAACCAAAAAATAATAATAAATAAAGGTCCTCTCGTAGAAAAACAGAGCTAAAAACAAATTCCACAACTAAAAAAAAAAAGTTAAAGGAACAGAATCGGTAAAAAAAAAAAGCTCATGGGGGGGGGTACTCAATTGGTAAGCTCTCTTTCTTTTCCTTTATTTATTTATTTATCTCAACACCAGCAGATGTTGATTCTACTTACGTAATATCATTGCAGGAAATTGGAGGTATGACTAGCAAATAACCCTCATGATTTTAAAGATAATTAGTTTGATATTCAATCTGGGATTTGTTTATGATCACTTAAAAGAGTTATTATGTCGTTTAGTAGAATATTTTTAGTTCGCTTGCTATATTTATATGTTTATATTTTTAAATCTATACATTTACAGTAAAATTCAGCTACAGATTATCTTTTTTTTCTATCATCAATGTTAAATTTACTTCATAATGTGTTTTCTAATACAATGTTATAGAGATACAGCAGTATTCTTAAAATTATATTTAATGCAATTTCAAATGATAAAAAACAAGTTACTGCACAAAAAAAATCTGAAAAAAAGGCAATTTCCCATTTTTTTTTCCTCCTTCACGACTTTTCAGGGCATCCGAAATTACGCTTCCCGAGCATGCCAGTTAGTTAAGCTTTATTGTATTTATATCCTGATATACTATATTTCAGACAAAAGAGAAGATACACAAAATTAAATTGTTTAGACCATCTTTATATAAAAAGTAAAAACAGCATTAAAACATGTATAAAATTATAGCCTTTTTTTTTCAAAGACGAACTTGTCATCACAACAATTTCAGATGCTATATCACACCTAACTGAGGGGAAACATTAATTTTACTTAGGCTTCCTCTTAATATTTTTAACATAAATGAAACTGACTGATCAAACACAAAAAGAATTAGTGAAAGATTAGCACGCTCATATCACAGTGTCTAATTGGCTTGGAGTAAACGTTTAGTTTAGGTATATTAATGCTCCATTTCAGCAACACAGAGGGCCATTGGGTGACCTCAAATTTTGAATCTTGTCAGGACGACGGATGCACACCAGCTGGCACCCCTCTGGAAAACTTACGCATCACACCAGTGAAAAGACGCTCTGCCATTACATCAGATTTAATATGCAACAGGCCCAATACACTATGGAACTTCAATGGCATCAGGTTTCAACCAGGAACCCTTGACCCCAAAGTCGAGACCTTACCACCAGGCCACCACGGCCTCTAGAGCAGTAGGATACATTCACCATATGGCAACCTTGATCATAACAATAACAAAATATAAAACCACCTAATAAAAAAAAGAAATTGTGGACTGCATTTTTAGATTTCCAATTAATTCAAAATGGATGTCAGATAACAGAGACTATTGTTCACTGTATCAATATAATCAAAATAATTAACAGATATGAATGTTGAATGAGTTAAAACTTCAATATATACTATAGATATAAGCACTGTACAGAGTTACCACTCTTATTGAGGAAAAAAATTCAGGGACTTTTCCAGGATTTTCAAGGATCTTTTAAAGAAAATTCAAGGACCATAAAATCACATATTTTAGATATAAAAAAGAAAAAGATTAATTTAAATCAAATTAATCATTTGCATTTTTATTACTGAAATAAGAAAACTGAAACAGATCCACAATTCTACTGATAAACTGCGTACCAAATTTTATCCACCTAGCTATTTAAGTTTGAGTTATTGTGTTCACATGAACAGACTTCCCTAGCTCTATGAAATTAAATTATATTTTGAAAACAGATTTCATTGCACAGAAAATCGGTTTTTGATATTTAAAACAAAATTCAGTTAAAATATATCAGTTACTTTAAAAATACATTAAGATAGTTGTAGGACTATTTACTCGACAGAGAAATGCCCTCCGCAGCTTTTATTGTATTGTCAGATTAAGCTGACTTCGAATACATGAAGAGAGAAAAGATTGATGATTGTCAGCATGGTACAACCAAAGTGTACGGTACATCTCTCGCCAAGCTGGCGCCAAATCATGAAAAACTCGCCAAACATCCGCCATGTTACGTGACCTTCGAGATGAGAAAAACTGTTGGCTGGCGGAATAACTCATCTACAGTGGGCGGAGGGTTGCCGATGTTTAACATACCGTTTTCTTGAAAATTTTCGCTGAGTATTTCCGTGACCTTCGAGATGAGATTCCCGAGGGCCACGCATGTTACCACATTTGCCATGTTACAGCCCGCCATTGGCTTACCACATTTAGCGATTATTCGCCATTGAAAATCCAAGTTTGGCACCGTTCCGTACACTTTGGTTGAGCCGTCAGCATTCCCAAACAAACACCTTTTTTCTGGTGATAGAATTCTCAAGACAAAACCACGTCACAAATTATTTTTCTCTTCTGACCCCAAAAATATAGGATGGAATATTTTTCAAGGACCCAACAAAAAGTCAAGTACATTTCCAGGACCCTGAGTAAAGCAAATAAAATTCAAAGAGTTTTTAAGGACCGTGAGAACCCTATATTAAAATTCTTTTTAAATTACAATAGCTTTTTGGTTGAAATCTACTTTAATGTAACTTTAGAGTTTTTGCCAAATATGACAATCCATTTAGAAACAAAAAGGGTTGCATAGAAGCTGTTATAGCAATGTCCCAAAATGGGTTACTATACTTATTTAGTGAAAACTCAAGATGCACATTGAAGTAGATTTCAACCAAGCTTTTTAAATGCTACATCAAATATTGATGACACATTGCTGATCATAACTAATGTTACTCTTTTTCTTTACTTCCATCATGCCTACAGTATTCTATTAAATAACTTTCCTCATTCGCATTAAAATGGCATGCCAGCCAATTTATGTACATTTACTATACATCACCAATATTTACAGATTCTCACAGTTATGGAATAAAATTTTATAGTACTTCTTATAAGAAATTGTTCTCTTCTAGTTAAACAATTTGAGAACAGTTTATAAAAATCAAGTTTGAAAGTTACCAGAATTTAATGTTAAGAGAAATTTAATGTTTTATTCAGAAATCAAGCTTATTTACAAAAAATCAATCATATATAAATTATGAAACAAATGTAAATGAACTAATATACATTTTCACTAGGTATTCTCATCCCTTTAATTGCTATTTCAAAACAAAATGTTCAAAACTTTTACACAGTTCTTGTGTCAGTTAATGTTTTACAGACATTTACTTTACAAACAATATAAAACTGATTTAGCTAACTATCAATCCGTACACAATATTGAGTAGCTATACGCACATTTTTGGTAAGAACGTGCAAACTACATCAGCTATTTAATACACTACTTTAAAAGTGACTGTCACAACGGAAATATATGAATGAGAATTTTTCAATTTGTAATTATGGTCGGCAAATTAATGTCTAAATGCAGTAAATTAACAAAAGGAAAATATTAACCTGTTGTCAAAACGCCTTTCACAATTTTTTAAGCACACTTTATCGTCAGCCATAATTAAAATGTAATTTGTAAACTTTTCAACTCTATGTTAAAATCATTCTAAGGTCTTACAACTGATTGATTGATTGAAATGCGATGAAACGGGATTTTTAGCTCACAACTGATAAAATGTAAATGTAAATAAACAAAACATAAATGAAGAATGCAATGAAGTGAAGGATTATAGATGCTATGACATCATTAAGAAGCAAGCTAAGTCATGTGATGCTGAGAGCCAATGAGAAACGCAGGATTTGTAAATATGCATATGCGATCGACACACTTCCAGAAAAAAATTAAGTAATGTTTCATTATTTAAAGTATTTTGAATCCTAATATTTCAAGAGTAAATTTCATATTATACAATCAATAAAAAGTTTTTCCTCTTAATTTTTTTTGTTATCTGTGTAGCTCTAGTATGATATTACCAGTGAAACAATATTATGGGTCTATTTAGCCCTGAGTTGTTGGGAGACGTCACTTTTCTGTCATGTAACAACGAAAAGTGACGTCTCCCCAACCCAACCCAACCGGGGGAACCAGAATAGACCCCTTAGTTGTAAAATGTAGAACTGAAGCAGGGTTGCCATATTGGCCTTTTTAAGGCCAAATAATGGAAATTTGGCCTTTTTTCAAAGCCCTTGGCCTTAGGAATTTTCATTTGGCCTTAAATTCATTTTTGGCCTTTTTTGGCTTTATTTTCTTTAATGACTTTTAGAACAATTTTTACTTACTTATTCTATCGTTTTTTAATAAATTTTTGATATTACGCACTTCAAATGATATATAATGAGTTGTCAAACGAAATAGCTCCTGAATAGAACAAAGATGTTTTAAATTTCTTTCGCACAAATTTTAGTTTAATAATAAAGCATTGAACATATGCCTATCAAGTGGGATTCGTTTTCATGAAGAATAGCCATTTTTCTAATAGCAAATGAGGAATTTCTCAAATTTGGCCTTTTTTGGCCTTATTTTTAAGAAGATTTGGCCTTATTTTGCTATTTTGATCTGGCAACCCTGAACTGAAGTGGCAATATGATCGGAAGAATAAAACAGAAACAAGATAAGATAGGAGGAAAGTTTTCGTTGAGTGGACTGTTCTGCTAGCCGAAGAGAAATTTCTGGCGCAGGTTGACCGGCATTAATTTTCCTGTCTCGCAAGTTTGTATTTTTAATTTATATAGTTTGCTGTAAAAAATTTCAATAATGTATCGTAAATGATACTATTCAAGTGTTAACTGTTAAATTTGCTATTGATTCTATGGTTTAGCTGGCAATCACAAATTATTATTTTTTACTCTTAGTATTTAAATAATACCTTATTAAAACTTTTTTTTTTCAGTGGCAAAAGTCATCTATTAAATTATAAAATACAAACTGCTGTATTGTTCTTTATTTCATTTCGTAATTCTGAAAAATAACATTTCTAGAATTCTTTCTTTAGTTAAAAAAAAAAAAAAAATATAATTTAAAAAAAGTTATTTTTATATTTTGTTTTATATTTTTTTATTTAATTTAAAAAAAATTTTTAAAAAATTTTTTTTTTTTTAAAAAAAAAAAAAACATATGATATACAGAAATGTAGTTTTATCTGTTCGTCTAGATTTCTATCTGTAGATTATTAAAACTTGGGTAGAAATTTGTGTTTGATTTCATTTTTGTAACATATTTCTAAAATTTATTCGTGGTGAAATGATAGTGTTATTTTTTTTTTTTACAGAAGGATTTATTCTTGACTAGACCAATATTTTCCACCCGTAAAGATCAGGATTTTTTCTTAGTTAAAATTAACTATACTATTCATCTTTATTAACCATACCTTTCAGTTTTCTTTATTATCCAACTAGATGATATCTTCTGTTTTGCTAATATGTTGTTGCAGTTAACCTGGAGTTTACGGTGCGCACCTGTTTTTGCCAATTTTTCTTGGTGCAATTTCATTTGCTGTCAGCAAATTCTGTGAGCTTTTTATTGCTCTCTTGCGCATGTGTTGCTTGAAAAGGAGAGATTGACACAATGCCTGTAGCATTTCAAGTGTGTACCAGGCAAATTTCTTAATTTAAAAAAATCATCGGCGGCTTCACTTTCAACGTAGCAGGAAACTAGGTACGCTTTTTCATTGAATGTTAGGAATCTAGGTTTTCTAGAAAATTCGGAAAACGAGAATTTCCGTACGCAATACCTGTGGCATTTCAAGCGTGTACAGGGCAAGTATTCTTAATTTAAAAAAACATCAGCGTCTTCGCTTTCAGCGTAGCGGAATACTCCTAGCTTTGCTTATTCATTGAGAAACGAAACACACAGAATAACATACACAGTACTGAACCGAAATTCAAATCGAAGAATTAAAAATGAAGTTTTATTGAAATTTGAATGAATCGACCAATCACTTTGAAGAATTGAACAAAACATTCCAATCGAAACAAGGTGCAATATAGCGTTATGGGCAAAACACCGATGAAAAGATTAATTTCTGTGCATGTCACTCGTTAAAAACATCATTGCGCAACCAAAACAAATGTTCTCTCATCTCCGTTTTTGGCGGCAAAGAGTTGGCGATCCTAAGAGGATCAAAGTAAGTCGGCACCATAGACTCCAGATTAATCATTGTTGCATTGATTCCTCAAATATTCTATAGAACTCAAGAGATGCTTATGGAGTCTAAGAAATTTTTATATCAAATTAGCCGTCTTTGCCGACCAGCTTGTTTGTTGGGAATGCTGAGGTTGTTGCAGTTACAGTTGAATATCTTGTATGTAATTTGACGTCGATGGTTTCCGTAACAAAGTAATTTTTAACTTCAAACTGTGATTTACATTTAACTCATGGTTTTTATTGGCCTTGCACCTGTTCTGTTCATAATCTATATGAAAGTCTCGGTACAGCTTTTGATATATGGCATCACTGGCGATAATTTTGTTTTGGCGTCTTTTATCAACAGCTTCAATCTAGGACCCCATTAGCTGTATTTTGTTTTGGCGACTTAACGATACAATGTTCGGTTAGGCGTCAGAAAGTCGCCAATACAAGATTATCGGCAGTGCTGTCGTATATCAAAGCTGTTCCAAAGTCCCTAATGGAGTCAAGCAACTGTCTACATTATGATTGCATATTGTCAATATTAACTTCACTCTCTTGTTCCTCAAAGAAAATGTATGCATTTAATTCTAATATGAAAATGATATGCCACATTTTACATCCAACGACATGTTAGCTGAATTAAAGCATGCCATTAAAAAGAATGAAAGATTAGCAATCATAACCTTTAAGTTCAACAGATATATTTCCTAATATACTGAATATCTTAGATGGCTTTGTTTATAGATTTCACAAAAACAAAAATTGATGAAGTAAACAAAGAAAATAAAATTCATTATAAACTTAGCTTTTAACAATAGAAGAGATACATGCAATTAAATATTTATATAAACAATGAAAATGTTTTGAATTTTAAGCAATAATAAAAAGTAATGTAAATTATACATAAAAATATTTCTGAAAATTTGTTAAAATTTCGGGAAAGAAATTGGACCTCAAATAAACTGCTATCATTGAGAAGATAATTTTTTCAAGTTGTAAAGTGGTGTAGAAAGTATTTTTGTGCAAAAATTTATTGATGAAAATGCAGAAATGTTGCTTAATTTTTAATTAGCTAATATTCTTATTAAAATTTTGAAAAAATCTTTCCAAGGTGTACATTCCCACGCTCCAAAGTAAATTTGTGCCAAATTTGATAATTCTAGGTCAAACAATCTGCCCTGTAGAGCAGTAATTAGACAGATGCATATTTGTTTTCATTATTAGTAAAGATTGCAACATCTCTAAATGACTTAATTTTAGCATATATATGTGTTATAATTTGAGATATAAGTTACATAGGTGTAAATAATTAAAGTGAGTTAATGTACCTGTATCAACCTTACCATCAACAGGTACTGACTAAAAATTGCATGATGACTTCACTGCAAATTCAAATATATTTCTAGGTGTGTGTGATAAATTATTTTTTAAACTAATCTTTAAGTAAAATTTATATTCTTGATCTAATCAATTAATAATTGAATCCTTCCTGTCAACATATTTTCATCTAATTCTCTGATAAATGTTTTAATTAATATCTTTGCATATTCTTAGAGGTCGTAAATCTGTCATGCGCTCTCTCAATAAATCCTATCACAACCTGTAAAGTCGCTCTTAATCTTGTCTACTTTTGGCAAGACTGAAGTACATGGTATGGTGCCATAGGCATGTTCAGGATGATGATGATACGTATAACCTCCAACCATATTAACTTGCTGCATTTGGTATAAGATTTATCTTTTGAAAAAATTCAATGGTTGCCATAATGTGTTTTAAAGTCTAACCAACTTTTTCTTCTTGGCCTTGTTCCTGTCCTGCTTCTCCTGCCCATATCATTGACTGTATTGGCGCCTCTGTGAGGCAGCTGTGGAGTGAGGAGGGCAAAGGACTTGTGGAGTTGTTAGAGTGACATGGTGTTATGGACCTGATCTAATCTTGGGCCAGGGGGACATGAAACAACAACAACAACAAAGTCTAACCATACTTTCTTCTTGGCAGCTTGCTTTAATTTGTAAAATGCCATTCAAGTAGTTTTTCATTGTTGCAATTCAAGCCTCATTTCCTTCTCTCTATTATTTAATATTTATTTGTATGGGTTTGTACAAATTTTAAGAAGCTTTCATGAAAGTCAACTTTTTCTGTAATGCAGAAAATCTGTCATTCTCTTCCATAAGAGAAATTCTTAAATTAGTATTTTAGTTAAATGTTTTTTAAAGTTGAGAGGAAACCTATTATGTCCTCAGTATTTGGTTTAGTTTAGTTAGATTAACATCCCATTTGAAACTATAAAAGAGCTGCTTTAAGAGAAATAGCAGAATTTTGAACCACTGTCAAATAACAAGGACAATACCTGTGCCAAACCCCTCCATCTCCAAACTACCACACCACACCAGTTGAAGGACATTTTATCCTGATGGATTGAATTTACACAGCCCACATAAATGATAGTTGTTTGGTAGAATTCATATCAATGACCTTCCAATAGGGATGGCGGTTATTGCGAAAATAACCGTTTTTCATTTATTCAGGTTTTTTCATCTCTGGTTTAACCTAACAGTTATAACCATTCAAAATTATGATATTTTTGTTTTTTAAATAAAAAAAATGCCGTCTGTAGGCAAATTTTTTTATTAATATTGTTTTTACAGGAAATCAATTCATTGGCCAATATTTATCTGTTCACTAGCATTGTACCCTCGGCTCCGCTTGCGTTTATCTGACAAATGCTTACTGATAATGCCTAATTAATTACTACTTTAAAAGGTTTCGAATAAACAATTTTGATCTCTCCCTTTGGAGCATATATGTAAAGATTGCTTGGAGTTCTCATTCCGGAACATGCCATGGGAGAAACAAATTTGATAATGGCAGTTTTGTTTGACATAGTACACTCATTCCAAATAGTAAGTTTGCAATTTGTTGGGCAATCGCCTTATCAGACTTCTTGCTTATATTGCATGTAGGATTCTCAGTGTGAGCTAAGACCAGAGGTAACTGTAATGGAGAATGTGCTGTGCGGTCACCATCCAAAAGTCTGATAGTTATTCTTGATGGAGCAATGGCAAGAGCTATATGACATTTACATTGAATTTCAGTAAGGATCAAATTAATTAAAAAATGTTTCGGTTTTACACGAGACTTCAAGCAAGAGAAGGGTGCACCGTCCTCTTCAGCAACAAACTTGATAATGGCAGTTTTGTTTGACATAGTACACTCATCCCAAATGATAAGTTTTGAATTTTATTAAGGATCAAATTAATTTTAAAAAATGTTGTTTCGGTTTTGCACAAGATTTCAAGTAAGAGTAGGGTGCACCGTCCTCTTCAGCAATCAAAGTCCCCATTACCCCATTACTTTCCCACTAATTGATATATATCTTAATATCAACTGCTACTAAAAACCAATAATTATAAAATTCAGCAACACTCAAATAAATATTCACCACATAAGGATGCAACGTGCTCACGATGGATTGTCAATGTGAATAATTTTGGAAATATTTTTGGTTGAGTTTTATATTTTTGTGAAAATATGCATAAAATGTGTGTGAAGTTTAAATTTTGTGATCCACATTCACACCTTATTATATTAAAAGCCTTGATATCCAAATGATATAACAGAGTGGGTAACGGGAAAATATTCCTGAATTCTAGATACTGTGAAGGTAAAAAGAGACCAAAAATTTGTATTTAGAAAATTTAAAGCTAAAAGGAAATGAAAGTGGAATTGTCCAAAGGAGGTAAATTAATTTTAACATTAACAAAAGCACGTGAGAGATTAAAAAGTGAAATAGGTTTAAAATGACAACAAACCAAAACGTTATAAATTATGTTTCAAATAATTTTTAAAAGTGATTAAAAATCAAAGCAATAGTGGTATGGAAGTTGAACAGATGTTGCTGAGAAGCTAATTTCTTTACTTTTAAGATGGCTCAAAAATAATTCTTGTGTGATGATATGTTCTGAAGTTACTGCAGAAAAACATTAAAAATTACCCCCTTTTTACTCCTGCTAGCAGCTTTTTAACAGCATAGTTAATCCTTCCAGGTGCAAAGAAACATGTGTACCAAATTTCTTTCTAAACAGAACTTGCATGTTTCGGATATGTATTCACAACATAATATTTGGATTTTGAGCTCTATTGGTATGACAGTAATTGTTAATGGGGGAAAAATAATACCTGAAATATAGATATTACGAAGGTAAAAAAAAAAAAAGACCATAAACCTGTAGTTAAAAAATGCAAAGGTGAATGGACATTTCTTTTTTTGTCCATTGATACGTAACCAATCCAGAAACCTTAAACATCTTAAACTTAAGAATTGCCTGGTTATCGAGTTTGTACTCGATGGAATGCCAATGCAGATTTAAAAACAATTTGGCTGAATTTTAATTTTTTATACATTTCTCAATCTAAGAAGCTAAAATTGCATGATCATAAAGTCAAATATCCACAACATTGGTAAAAAAGCATATTATTAAACAGTGAAATATAAAAATCTAAGGACCCAGAATCGCGTGATCATGAAACCAATAATGTGGAAATATCCACAGAAATAAACTTAACTTTAAGTGTGCATGCGAACAGAGAAATATAAAACTATGTAATTGTTTAATCATTTGCATGCTTTTGCATTTTGAAAGATATTGTAATAAGTAGAAGCAAACAAAAACACTTACAAATTCTGTTTAAATTAATTTTCAAAATTGATTAGAAAGGGTTTATGGAAATGGAACAGGTGTCACTGAAAAGCTAATTTTTTTTATTTTAAGATGGTGTAAAAATAGTTTCTGGGCAGTGATAGGTTCCAAAGTTATAGCTGAAAAACATTAAACCTTTTAACACCCTTTAGGTGGAGCAAGCAACTTTTTAATTGCGTAGTTAATCCTTTTAGGTGCTAAGGAACATATGTGCCAAATTTCGTTCGAATCCATCAAGAGGTGTGGAATTGTCTAATGTTCAAACAGACATTGAATTTTATATAGGGTCAGGTGGGGTAAAGTGGTCATACATCTATTAAATTGCTATAACTTTGTAATGAATATTGGTATGAATGTATTTTTTTTATTTTAGCTTTTACCAGTTAAGAACTAAGGGTAACATTCAAAATTATACTAATTGTAACACTTTAGTAGAAGAAAACACCCGTTTTGTTTGTTTATGTAGCAGTTTGAAGTTGGAATACCTAATTTAACTTCTCTCCTACATTTTGTTAAATTTTTTCTTTAGATTGACTCTGCAGAAAGCTTCATATAGATCTCTAGAATACTTCCTCATTAAAAGATAAGCTGAATTAATTACAGATACTATTTTATAGTAATTTAAGTAAGATGGGGTAAAATGGTCATAGCGATAGGCTTAACATGCATCACTGTTTTAAAATTACTTAAGCTTAATTTCTTAGATGTTAGTTAAATATTAATTTAAGATATACTAAAGATTTTAATTAATGATATGAAACTGGGTAACCCCAATTTTTATGTCAAAATCATCACATAATGCATATATGAAATCGGCCAAATTGCAAAAAAGGATGTACTTTTTAGTGCATCAGCAAATGATTCCATACTACCTGTTATTATTTACAAAGGAGCTCATTTATACGAGCAACATACTAAAGGTATTGCTAAAATAGACTAAAAATAATGACTTTATGCAATTTTCTTTAGATTTCCCAAAACCTATTTTAATTTATGATGGGTACGAAAGTTACACGACTTATGGAACAGTGAAAAAGGTCATGCGCTATAATTTTGTGCTTGCCACCATACATGTGTCATGTTCTCATGTCCAGCCATTAGATGTTGGAGTATTTGCCCCTTTAATAAAAGCTTGGGAAGGTATCTTTAAAAAAATTGGTCCAGGAACATTGATTACAGAATATTTTACTAAGTGTTTTCCCATTTTTAAAAAATATTATAGACTGTCTTCTTCCAGAAAATGTAATCAATGCGTTTACAGGCAATGGACTGTTTCCTATTAAGAAGTAGGAAGAGTAAAGCATACTATAATATCTGAAAGAGATGTTCAACCTACCATAGTTGAGTCTCTACCGTTAATTTGAATGGAAATTCAGAATCAGGGCTATCTCGTACAGATAGTTTAAATCTAGAAAATGGTGACATTTCAGGTGTAGCTGTACATAGTTCTGCCTTTAAAAGATTTGACATGAGCTGTACTTGCAACTCTATAACCACCTGTTTCGGCTATACATCTTAAAGCGGCCATATAGGAATCAAGAGAGAGAAGGAAAAAAAACAAAAAAACTGAACAATGGTTTGACTGAAGAAATAGTAAAAAAACAACTATGTACAAAAGAAAGTTGCAAGAAAACAGTTAAAAACATGCAAAGACAAACTTAATAAAAAGCAGAAAATGTCTTTAATGAATCTACAATTACAGATGATCACTTATCACAGTATTTCTACGGGATTTTTGCAAAATAACTTCATAACTTGGTAAAATTTAATCTAATTGAACCTAAAATCAAGCCTATCTTCTAATCCAGTTTTTTTACCCAGTTATTGGATTTTAAAAAATAACCGGGACAAAAAAAATTAACTGGTTTACCAAAAAAAAAAAAAAAAACTGGTAGGTTTTTTCCATCCCTACCTTCCTATCATGAAGATGAGACTACCAGGAGACTGAGGCCCTTAGTATAACAGTATTAAAATGTTTAGATAAATGGCCAATACACAATTTGGTATTTAAAATTTATTCTGTTTCTTTTCAGGTAATAATGACTGCTCAAGATGTAGAACAGTGTATTGATTGGCGGGAAGAGGCCCAGGCTGTGATTCGAGATGTCGGCTTTGCTCTGAAAAATATCGCCATTTCATCGCACCTCCCCCAGTCTTCAACTGAGATATATTTTAATGTTGAGACTAAGGAAGGCCAGAAATTCTGTGTGGAATTGTCCAGTTACGGATTCAGGGTTGTTTCGGATTGCTTCGATAGAGTGGAAGAGACTTATAAAGATCAAACGTATTACGAAACACCTTATGCTCTCCTGGATAAATACAGTTCTCAGTTCAGAGAGTGCTTTGCTGCTGCATTGGTGAAAAAGCTGAGTCAGTTGTCGTCTCAATAGCTTTCAGAATTATTGCCAAACGATTCTTTGTTATTTATTCTCATTCCATCCCTTTTGTTGTGTGACTTTGTTTCCTTGTGTGTGTTTTATTGAGATTTCCTCTATAATTTATTAATATTCTCTAAAAATTGGAATAATCTCGTGCTATTAAAAAATTTTGTTTGGTTTTTTGAATTAGTATTATGAAAAAATGTTTCGCAAGCTCTCTGTTAACATTTGATGGGAAATAATTAATATTAGCATTAATCTTTTATGATTAGTAAAACTTTGTATAGAATCTTGGAGGGTCTGAAATTCTTATGAATTTTAGATTGAAGTTATTGTTAGCATTTCTTTTACTTTTCACTTTTCAATACTAATCTATTTATATTACTTTATTGTATAAAATTTGATGTGTATTTTATAATGCTTTAATGTTGAGTTGATTTGAGTTGTATACAGTAGGTTTTCGATTATCCGGCATTCAAGTATTCGGAAAGCTCAACTAACCGGGCAAATTAGGAAATGAGTTTTTCTAAAAATATTACATTTGCACGCCAAAATTTAGCACGTGCACGCCGTTCCATTCACGTGGACAGTTTATTTCTGGAATGCAACATCTGCTCCACACAGAGGGGCATAGAAGGAAAAAAAAAGCAATATACAATACAGTGACGTACACAGACTTGTTTTATGGGGGGTTTCAAAAGCGAGAGCCCCCCCAAAAAAGTCCTCACCTTTCGCCGAAAAATGAGACGTAAAATCAACAACCAAAAAATAAATAGAGGGACAGAAACGATAAAAAAAAAGCTAGAATCTCACCCACCCCACCCCTCCCATTTTTCCCATCACGCTCAACTATCCGGACTTTTCAGGTATCCAGAAATCGGTGTTTCCCGAACATGCCGGTTAGTTAAGCTTTTACTGTATTTAATGCAGTATATTTAAAATAAGACATTTTGCTTATTACTACTGTAAATATAATGTGAAAACATGATGTAAAAGATGGTTTGTTGGTCTGTTACACCTACAGCATTGAGCCCTGCTCATTGAGTTATAAAAGATTTTTTTTTAACCAAAATATATTTTAAGAATATATGTATTAATGAATCACATGAGAAATGATTTTGTTATAAAATAGGATGAAACTATATCTGTAGAATTGACAGTAGCTCCATTGAACATAATTTATAAAAATGTAACATATGCTTACTTTTGTAATGCTCTACCATTGTAATAAATTAGTTATCTTAGAATTACCATTTTTGTAAAAAAATAAGAAAAAAAATGCAATTTGAAATGGTGCAATTTCAAACATTAGTTGAGCTGAATACTTAGTTTCCTCCTCATACCTATATGGGGTTTGTAAAGTGTTTACATGAAGTTTAAGATAACATTGATATTTAAAGCTTGGATAAGATGATGAGGATTATTTGTGAAGTTTGTGCCAATTAGAATGTTTAAATCAATGATTCAGTCAACTTTAACAACTTGAAATTCCTTCCAAACATTATTGAACAAATATATCGGTCATCTGTTAAATGGGGGGGAAAGTTAATACCTTGTATCTGATTTTAAGAGTTTTTGCAAAGATTTGGCTTTATAATTTGTTTTCGTATTAGATACCTTATATTTGAAGATTAAAATTGAAAAATTTTAAGATGATTACTTCATTTTTTGAAGTTGTTTTATTTTTTCCTGGCATTCAACAATGATAGTGATATTTGATTGGTAATAGATTCCCAGTGCATATGTTTGCCAAAGATTTGGAACACGAAAGATTTTAAATGCAAGATGAGCTTGCTGAAAATATATATACATCTCACTTGTGTGCCAATTTTATCGTCGAGAGTTGTTGAATCATGTTGTAAAATTTTTTACAAAAATTTAATTATTCTGCAGTTTTCAAACTGGTTCAAAAAACATGGGCATCCAAAATAGAAACAAAGTAAAATCTTGAACATTTAAAATAACTATTTGTTAAATTTGTATTTTATGGTCAAAACCCTTACAAACCGTCGCCTCATATCTAACTTCATTGTTAGAAAATTCCCACCAAGTGTAGATTGAATTATTCTTGATGAGCTGTCTCCACAATTATCACACCATCCTCAATGGGTTTACAATTTGTCCAGGCCTGATTGCTTTCAATAACTTTGTATACATGTTTCTTAGGAGTTAAAAATTTTAAATATAACATTATGTGACTGAGTTTAACAATATTTGCCTCCAGAGGTCTTCAACAAGTTATGTCCCAAAAATCTTATTGTTTATCACTTTTCTTGTATTTGTTTGATGTGATGTCCAGATAATTTATTTATGTGCATGGTTTCCATTTGTTGATTGTTGTTTCGTGTTGAACATTCCTTAATGGTTTTAAATTACATCTGTGCTATATCCAAGACTTAAAGTGTCCAGCATTGTTAAGTCCAGTTCAGTGATGGCTCATTGGCGCTTGGAGCCGCAGTGCATTTATTTCCAAACCTTATTTTTTCCTTTAATTTGATAATACTTATGCAAATTTATATGAAATCAATTGTCACTCGCATTCTGTAAGATCTGGAAACTGGTTTTCTCCACAGTGCATCACTGTGAGTAGAAACGAAAAGCACTGGCTACTTGAGACACCTCTCTGAACAGTGTAACTAAGTGTTCAAAATCACTTAACTTGCATCACAAAATGCTGCTTGAATTTAAAGAAGGTGGAGGTTCTAGAGCTGCAAAGGACGTCCCTAATCATTGGAAGAATCACAAACTGGCATTCTCTTTCTCTCTGCCTACCTTAACTCTTTGTCTTGATTTTATTTTTTACATCTATCTCTAATATTCATGAAAGGAAAACACTTTTGTCTGAATTATGTTATTCAAATTCTTTTCTTTATTTATCTTGTTATCACTCAATTATTTATGTAAGAGGGTTTTAAGATATTTTTCATAATAGGAAAAGATAAAATACAACTAGATTGAATAGATGTCAAATACTGATGTTTAACCCTCTGAGCGCCTAATTATTTTGAACTTTTAGCTATCAGGTTGAAAAACTTAGCTTTTAAAGTAAATGAATCGATCTTTTTTGTATTTACTTAAATCTCTGAAATCTTAAGAATACTTTATCCATGATGTTTTAAGAAAATGTACGTATAAATACGAGCTATCTGCTTTTGAACTGAACATGGAAAATGTAAAAAGACATTTGCGCCGCTCGGAGGGTTAATGCTGTTAAAATACACAGAAAAACAACCCGTTGAATTTTATAATTTTTATTTTGTAAAATTGAAAAGCACTTCTTGTAAAAGCAGGTTGTATTTCTGCCCTTGAGAAAAGTCTTTTGCAGCACTGGCGGATTTCGAGTCAGCCAGCTGCTACTAGTCCAGTTATGTATAAAGCATCCATTATGTGATATTTTTGCCAGTGTTCATGCCATTAGTGTATATATTTTTGTTCTGAAAATACGCTTATTAGTTAGACAGCTCGGTAGTTTTATGAATAGTTGCTCAATATACACTGAAGAGCCAAAACATTATGACCTCCTATTCAATAACGCGTTGCGCCTCCTTTGGCCTTCAAAACAGCTGCAACTCGCCTGGGCATGGATGCCACAAGTTTTTGGTACATGACTGGAGACAGGTTGTACCAAATGTCTAAGCAGCGGTCACGCAAAGTCGAGATATTCGGACATGGTGGTGTTTAAGCTCTGAGCTGACATCCCAAATGTGCTCCATCGGATTAAGATCCGGCGTTAGGTGGCCAGGACGTTAAGTGGAATTCATCAGTAAGCTCCTCGAACCACTCCAACACAATCCGAGCCTTGTGACATGGGGAGTTGTCCTGCTGGAAGATTCCATTTCCAGTTGGGAAGACAAACGCCATGAAAGGGTGCAACTGATCCGCAGTGGTGTTCAGATAGTTTGCAGCTTTCATGGTCTGTTCGACCACAACTACGGGTCCCAGAGCATAACACCGCCACCACCAGCCTGTGTATGACCTGCTGTACAAGAGAGGAGCAACTGTTCGCCTGGCAGACGGCGTGCCCTGACACGACCATCGACGTGATGAATGAGAAATCGGGATTCATCCCACCAGGCAACTCTCTGCCACTCATCCATGGTCCAGTCTCGATCTTGGTCAACAGAGGCACACGAGTGGGACGTCTGCTGCACAGTCCCATATCCAACAGTGTCCGCTGAACTGTGTGTTCCGAAACACTTGCGCTTGGACCTGCATTGTATTGGGCTGTCAGCTGAGCCTCTGTCTGGCGCCAATTTTGCGTTACCAAGCGGGGCAGTCTCCGACGTTCATTTTCTTTGATCACGCGTGAATGACCAACACCTTGGCGTCTACTGCTGGTGTCACCGTCATTTATCCACTTTGCATGAATACTAACAACGACAGATCGTGAACAACCTACCAGTTGTGCAGTTTCGGTGATACTCGTTCCGAGGCTTCGGGCCATTACTATCTGCCCTCTATCAAATTCGCTTAGATCAGCAGCCTTTCCCATCAATCGCAAAAGTAAGTGCAAGAATGATTACTTACCTTCTCCAGCAGCAGTTAAATACCATTCTCACTTATAACCACGTGCCCTCCACGTCATCCAGACGAGTTCATTGAAAAATGTGGGGATGGTCATAATGTTTTTGCTCGTCAGTGTATTTGTTATAAGAATAGATGTTTTCTTTGACTGTGGTGCACCTCTTATGTAGCATATGCTATGCAGAGAGCAGAAAATATTGCATTCAATGTTTTGCACATTGTCATTGATAAGATCTGTTATTTGACTTGTTGTTTACACTTATTCTATATTTGGTGAATGTTAAAATTGTTTCGCCAGCTAAATTTGAAAGCAAAAATTTTGAAAGCATCCATACAAAGCAATAAATGTTTTGTCTGTGAAAGTTTGTGTCATTTTATTTTAATTCATAGTGGGTTTTAACAGTGAAATAATTTGAGTCGTTATGATAAATAGTAAAAATTATTTTACAGGTTTCTAGCTACAGCGGTTTATGTTTAGTTAGCAGGTTTCTATCGCGACATAATTAATTGCAAATTCTAAATGAGTTTTCAGTTAAAATGTTCAAATTGAAGTTTTTAAAAAAAGTTTAAATATAAATTTTTTTATATCAGTATATAAAATTGTATATTTTACGTGCTTATAAAATACAATTTTATATCGGCAGTTATTTGTAATATGAATCCATAAATGCAATAAAGTATGTTTGTAGATTAATGGATGCACACGCTCAATAAACATTGGATGCGCAAATCCTCAAACTGTCTATAACGATAACCTGTCTATAACAATAATAGTTAACAATTCATAAAATTTAGCAAAATTAATTAATTGAAATTAGAATAAATTAAAAACATATTTTGCATTAAATAGAAAGGCGCATATGCAGCCAAATCTAATAAAAAAAATCTCTTCTACAGAAAATTTTGTCCTTTTTGAACTAATAATGGCGTGTGGTTTCTGATGAGTGCGTCATTTTAGTTCCTTTCCATTTTGAATAATTTCTAACTTTTGTAAAGTGTTTTAAGTATTAGAGAATCTTGGGTTTTTTATTCTATAGTTTTTGTTGTTATCTTTAAAAAAATTCTGTTGAAGCATTTACTTTTTGCTGCTGCGTTTGCGCGCAAAAATGTTTCTTTTCATTATTTCTATTGTTTACTTTTTGTTTCTTTTAATTTATTTTCCTTTTAATTTAAATTTCTATTATCTGTCTATAACAATATATTTTCTTGGTCCCTACATTATCGTTATAGACAGATTTTACTGTATCACGTATATTGATTAAATTATTGTAACGATATTTTTTTCATACATGTATAATTTTAGGAGGCAAACAACAGTGGAACAAAATACAGGAGTAAAAAAAAACAGCCAAACCATCACTTTTGGTATTTCGATAATCATACGGCTAATAAAAAGAGCGGCAATTCTGTGCAGCCGTCCCTCTTGCCGAAAATGAAGTTACTAATCATAGATCATGACAATAAACCCTATTATTCTAACAAAGATTTTAAAGTATGGAGGGTCTTGAAAAGGCTTGGTGTTCTACAGTAGTTCTTTCTTGAGAGTTCTAAACATATTCTATGGGAATTTGGTCGGTCTCAGTGTCCTCACCATTTTGCGCACATCCCCTATCTCCAGGAAATCGTCACGTTGTGCGATCATAGCGATGGTGTCCACATCAAAGATATGCAGCAATAAATGCCCATCCACACATGTTGCTACTTTAGAGGAGGATTCCTTTACTATTGTTACAAGTGTCTTTCTGTGGGTGTATGGTGTAAACAGTCCAATACGCAGGATAATGGAGAATGAAGGTTTTATTTACAAATATGCAGGAAAACACGTAGCATATGTACAGGAAACAATAGTTCTTGCACAGATCAGCAATGTAAACAGGCAACAATTCACAGGTAATGACAGTTCAGCACTTTGATATTTAGCAATACAAACATTCAGCTAATAACGACAATAACAGCACTTTCAATAGCGCTCAGCTCACCAGCTTCCTAGCTCGCACAGCAGGCGAAACTCTAAAGTCGTTCCCAATGGATCAACATTACCCTCTCTGATCCAGGCGCTGTCCTTATGTACTCTCTCCGATAGGCCGTGACGTCACATGGAGTTTTCTCGTATATTCAAGCGTATTCCCTTTCCTAATAGAAATATCGAGAAAAGGGTTGCATTTTCTGGAATCGTCTATTTGTCGCCAAGGTCAGGGATACCGGAACAGCCGCTGCCCGTCAATCCATGCTTAACCTTGTAAAACTCTCTTCCCAACCATAAGACTAACATTGCTGGGAAGCGACTTTCCATGTTCGTAACACTATCAAAGTAGTCGCTTTCCCCTAATGTTGGAGAGACTATGGCGTGTACCAAGCTCAGGCACGGATTAGACCCTCTTGGGGTCCTTAGATATTGCAAATCTGAAATTAGATATTTTTGCATTGATTTCAATTTAATCTCTATACAAGCAGTTTTAAATAGCAAATTTCAACAAATTGAAATAGCAAAATATATGATTGTGGACCACTTTCAAGAGAGTTGGTTTCAATATATCGTGTACAAAAACGCAACATTAAAATTTAAAACTCATTTTATACAAAATAGTAAAAAAAAAATGACGAAACTTTTTAAATACAATCTAAATGCTATTTGACTATAGAAACGGGCTTTTTAAAAAAAATTCTAAAGCGACATATTTTTTTTAAATTATGAAACAACGTCATATAAAACTTGCTAAAGTTAGTTAATTATAAAAATTAGATTAATGTTCTAAAATTTAATCTATGTTTGATTTTGATTTGAATAAGTTCGGTGAGTGAATTAAATGAAAGCACAAAATTAAATTACTTTGAAAGTTTCGCAGAAAAAAATCTCGGGGTCCCTAGGCAGATGACTACTTTGCCAATTTAATAATCCATCCCAATCTCTCCCCGGAAAAAGTCTCTTCGGGTATCACTCTGTGCACCGAATCTTGACTCATCAGTGAAGAGAACATCGTTCCAGTTTTGCTACGTCCAAAAATGTTATACCTGCTTCCGCAAAATCCGAGGTTTCTTCTACGATTGTGTTGAGGGGATGCTAATATCTGGTCATCGGGCATATATCCCCTTCTCTGCTAAACATCTGCATACGCTTTGCTGGGAAATTGTTGTTCCAGACTCATCAGCGCAGTCCCTAGAGAGTTTTCTAATCAGTACCTCGCTATAGAAATTGTTGTTCCATTCGAATCAGCGAGGTCCCGATAGAGTTCTGTAATCAGTACCTCGCTGGCGTAGGGCATTCATTGATGCGGTTCGATCCTCTTAACTGACCTTCTTGGTTTTATTGCTGCCTGATAGTTCGGAATCGGAGAATCGTGTGTTTGAAATTCGACACTGTTAAAACTGGATTTATTAATACTTCTATATATTACGGTGCCAAATGTTAAAATTAGATTTTTATACAATTATATTACCCAAAAGACAAAGGAATACTTCCAGACAGGTGACGCTACACTGTTAACTCACAAAAACCTCCGCCGTACAAAATGGCGAGCAAGTAGTTTCGTTAAATAAATTTGATTTACAATTTAATAAACTTGAAACATTAAAGGAAATGGCATAAAAAGTTAAAGCAATTAATAATTAAGTTGATTACTAGAAAAATAATTATGAAAAATTAAGATATTTAATAAACTGTAAAAAATTACCGTTGAAATTTTAAAAGTTGCCAAAGATGCCACAAGATACTAAAGAAACTTTGGTGGCGAAGATTAAAATAATTTAAAGTTACTGGCAAAGCCGAAAAATGATGTACTTACATTTTTTGCAATCTAATAGATACCACCGAAGATGCGCCGTGAGAAGAAAACTGGTGCAGGTTAAGCTGGACATTCACGATCACTCTCTTCCACGCAAATGGCTTGGTGGTACTCCACACCATTCCATTTTTCAGCTCATCCATTTAGGTGGGTCATTCATGGGCCGCTCCACACAAACCCGTTACTTAAGCCGCGTTCCTACGGCCTGTCTTCCCACAAGTTCCGTTCGCGTTATTCCCCACCGTCGGAACAGGAAGAATCGATGTTGCTCGTGGGCTTGTAAGTGCGTCTGTTGTTTCCCGCGTTGTGGCGGTAAATCGCTCACACGTCAAAGGAGGGAGATTGGCCAGACGGCGTCAGTGCATCCGTTCACTCGAGCGCTGCAGAGAGATTTGTCAAGCCACGCACCGTAGGAACGCCATGACCCGTTCGGAATGCCTCCGATCACAGTCCACAAGTACGAACCTCGAACGACTCGAGGTTTGCCAAGCCACACTCCGTGGGAACAAGGCTCTACGGGCATTCCGATCCCCTACTGCACCCAATTTCTCCCCTCCTCCATCTTCAGCACGCGAACCCTCGTCTACTCCGATTTCCTCTAGTGGAAGAGAGCCTTCCCAGTATCTACACCGGTCGCATTTGAGCATTTATGGTTTTTCAGTCCAATTGGACTTCCAAAGAAGTTGGATTTTCTGACTTTCGACCACACCACTCCAATTCTCACCGGATTTTCTCACTGAAGATTGGTTTTGGCTCGGTGGGTAGGAATTTGCTCAGTGTGAAGTGATAGTGAATGCCCAGCTTTAAATCTGGCGTCTTCCTTATGTTGGTGTGGTTCATGGTTCGAAATGTCTAGTTCTGTACCAAAATAGCCCTCGTGTAACTTCAAAACTAGACGTTGAGCTTACTAATTAAACTAAATGGGTGATAGAGAGAGAGTCCCTGTAGTTTGAAATTGGTTCCATCATTCGAAACACTCCTAACCATAGAGCGACGATAATAGATAATTGACGTATCGATAAATATTTCTGAACTAGAAAATCATCCGTCATGGTATGACAGGTGCAAATTGCCTCTTCATACGAGAGATTTCCCATCAAATCTGACGTGTTTAAATAGATATATATGCTAGAGAAATGTTTAACATTGATTGAAAACAAAGAAAATAAACATATGTATTATGACAGGAAATTTTTTTATTTACATATTTCTTTATTCAAAAAACCTCTTGGTAAACAACATTCCGTGTGAAGTTTTTTCGTTGTTTAACAATTTTCCTTGTATTTCAGATGTCTTTGTGCGAATTTTAACGTTGCCAAAAATATTATCAAATTGTATCATCACGATTGCAATAAATAATCAGATGCATCGTGGCGTCCAAACTATATCACGCGCATGATATACCACTGACGTAATTTACTACTTTCTATTAAACCAGCGGGAGTGGTCTCCCCTAAACTTTCTCGTATACTTCTCGAAAAAGGTGCTGTTTCCCCTCCCCCCGCGTGGATAAAAAAATTCGAACCTATTGTAACCCAGGATCTAGTGACTATCAGAAAATATTTAGGTAAAAAATCAAATTCGAAGAGATGCTTTCCGATTAAATGCATACCGATTTCTACTCTTTCTTCGCTCAAAGACAATCCTTTCGCGTGCACAGATCGCTACCAAGTACGCATACGCATAGAGAATCGGATGAAAAAAAAGCGCCAAGGAGGAGTCAATAAATATCGTGCACAGAAGATTGCGTCCAATACGCATGCGTGTGGAGATAGCGGACGCGTTGGAGATGCGCTTATACAGACCGGACGCGTTGGAGATGCGCTTATACAGACCGATAGACAGTCAACCTTTTGACGGATTTGGCCTAAAATTTGATACGGACCTACATTCATGACGATAAAACTGTGTACGAAATTTTATTCACCTAGCTATTCAAGTTTTTGAATTATAGCGTTCGCATGACCGCGGACATACAGACAGACAGACTTCCCGCTGACGGATTTTGTCCAAAATTTGATAGAAACCTACAAATTATGTTTAAAGACTACATACCAAATTTCATCCCCGTATCTCTAATAGTTTTCGAGTTATCGTGTTCACAGACAGACAGACATAATTCCAAAATTGTGTTTTTCGGACTCAGGGAGGTCTAAAACGTGGAGATTCGTCAAAATCTCGAGTTCGAATTTTTTGACGATTACAATACTTTCTCTTTGTATACTTCGTGTACGAGAAAGTAAAAACGGAAATTAATTTGAAATATATGATGAATATAATTTAAAATTTCTCGGGAACTATTGATTATAGCGAGATAAATTTTATATCAATCGATAGAAAATTTTATTTCACTATTTTACAGCTATTCAATTTGAAATTAGAACGGCAATCACTCTTTTAAATTTAAAATTACTGAAATTTAGGTTCTCTAGCAATGAAATAATGCTGTTTAACGTCTCGCAGTGCTATGGCGCGAGTTTTATTGTTGGTGACGTCAGAGCGTTACCAAGAGATCAGGCTATTATATTAGTAATCGGCGATGTTTGGGAAAGTAGTAAAAAGTAAACATGATCAAAAGAATAAGTTAAAAACAAAATAGCCACCAAACCACTTGAACTCCTGATAGTGATATGGCCGAATACAATTTTTAAAAATATTTCTCTTTTTATTTTATATGAAATATTTTTTAAATTTTAAATGAAAAAACGTAAGATTAAATAAAACTGATTTTTCATTATTTATTTATTAAAATAAATGTTAATACCTTTACATGTATTAGTGATATTTGAAATTCCAATAATAGGAAATGAGATATCCTCATCATTTTGAGATTGCTCCAAAAAAATAAAAGACTCATAATTTCAGAATATGACAATGGCAAACACAGAAGAAAATTGAATAGATAAATTAAAATGACTAGAAGTAAATTACTATTTTGATAAAGAACTTTTAAAAGGTAGGATGGAGCGTCCATTTAATTGGTGGGAAAATTTCCAGGGTTCGCAATTTAGCAAGAAAATAACTTTCAGCACCAGCAAACATTATATAGTGAGCATTTATTTTCTGAAACTGGTAATATACAGTCGAACCTCTATTTAACGAAGTCGCTAAATCCCGAAAAAAAGTTCGTTATATGGAAAATTCGTTAAATAGAGATTCACCTTTTAAAATACTTTAAACTACACAGAACAGATTTTAAATTCATAAACACTGAATATTATTATTAAAACAGTAATTAATCACTCCTTTATTTTGTAAATTAATATCTATTTGTTTTATATATCTTACCCATCAAAAAGAAATTTGCAAGGAAAACCAAAATAAAACAAAATATTGTCCGGGAATACACAGTATTTTCAATTAAAAAAAAATAATTTTATATTAAAATTAATGAATTTTAATGACATTATCGCATTTATTTCAACAAGTAATTTTAAGCATACATTACCACATGCGTCCTTAAATTTAATTACTGATAAAGTTCGAGGACACGGGACAACTCCATTGAGGGTGAAAGGGGGGATATTGAAAGTTTTTCTAGTGAAGTGGACAGTGTGTGTGGGGGGGGAGGGGTAAAGGTTGTACCTCCTGGATGAAATGAAAAGACTGACTGCTATTTTACTGCTCTCGATGAATTAGTAGACTGGTAAACCCAGTTCAAGGTCATTGATCACCACAAAATGTGTTCAGAAACATTTTGAGAAATAAGGAGAAAAAAAATATTGTATCACAAGAAAAAGTTCGTGAAATAGAGAATGCGCTTCGCTATTTGGAGGTTATTTTACGAAGAAATTCGCAAAATGTTCTTGGTTCCAGGGAAAAGTTCGCAAAATAGAGAAATTCGCAAAATAGAGGTTCGTTAAATAGAGGTCCGACTGTATATGAAACCATAAGGAACAAACTTCTATAAATAATATGCAACATTATTAAATGCACTTATGTACTATACAATTTAAGATTGGATAAATGTTAGAATTTTTTAAATAATTAAATGCTCTGAAATGTAATTCTGCAAAATTCTTTGTTAAATGTATATTTAAAAGCACATTAAAAAATATTATCCTGAATATATTCGGCCCAATATCTGCATAGTATTCGGCAAAAGGGCCGAGTACTACATTGTTGCAGAATATTCGTTACATCAATACTTGAAACTTTTTTTAACCAGAAAGTGTGGCAACTCTCAAGGAGGTGATATGAAGAGCAACTTAACGCGCAGCTGATGTTGAAGAAACGAATTTTTAAAACTTTTTTGAGTTTCGGAACTTTTCCGTTTCGATCGACGATCAAAGTGATCGATGTGATGTATTTTACCAACTTCAATGTTTTATCTCCTTATGGAATGTGTTGCGAGTTATTTTAACTGCCTCTAAAATCATTTAATGCATCATACTAATTAGTTCGAAAGTGAGATTAAGAATGCGAGTCAAATCACTTATTACAAACAATGGTGGCGAATCGGGGGACGACTGTCCCCCCTCCCTTTTTGAGGAAAAAATCAAATTTTCATTTCATTTTAATTGGCTAAAACTAATAATTATATATAAAAAACAATAGTGTCCGGGAAAACTAGTTAATTTTGTAACTAAATTTTTAAATTTTGTTGTCTACTCCCTATCCGGGGTACTTTTTGGAGCCTATAAATTTCTTGCCCCCCCCCCTTTTGGCCACTTATTAATATTGCTTTAGAAACCTACTAGCTGTAGCACAAAAGGCCAGATTTTAACTTGATTCCTCTCAAAAAAAGAAGAAAAAGATACATCGTTATGGAATTACACTCCTGCTCAAAAAATAAGCAACAAAGGCAAAACTCGGAATAAAACAAAAACTATTTAATGGATATGCGTGAAAGTTGTACGCGAGATTCTGTGGCATTACTAGACCACATATCAAACAATAAAGCAAAGACAAACAAAAACACATATATTACGGCCGTTGCGGCGCGACAGCCCAAATTGGTAGGCAGAATGCGCAATGGGAACCACACGCTAATAACGGGTATGAAACCCTCTAGATGAAATGCATGCTTGACAACGGCGAGGCACGCTGGCAGTACTGTCGTTGATCGCTTGTTGTGACAATAATGCCCATTCCTGTAATAAGGCTTGTTGGAGCTCGTGGAGGGTGCCTGGCGGCACATTGCGACCTGCAATCCGTCTTCCCAACATGTCCCACACATGCTCTATGGGATTCAGGTCCTGTGATCTAGTAGGCCACGCCATCTGCAGAATGGTTTCACTCTCCAGATAACTCCGCACCAATCGTGCTCTATGCGGGCGGGCGTTATCGACCATAAATATCGCATCGGTACCCATTGCAGCGATAAAAGGCCGCACAAGAGGGTGTAGGATTTCGTCGCCATAACGGACAACTGTGACGGAACTCCTAGCGAACACGTAGAGGTCGGTTCGGCCATTCGTTGCTATCCCTGCCCAGACAAGTAACCTGCCACCTCTGTAATGATCTCTTTCGACGATGTTTGGCGCCCGATAGCATGTCCATGGCTCTCGCCATATCATTGCCCTTCTGGAATCGGTCTGGATGTTAAATCGAGACTCATCCGTAAAGAGTACGTGATCCCATTGCTCTTGTGTCCAACTGCGATGTTCAAGGGCCCAATGCAACCGCACTCTGACGTGCACTAGGGACAAAGGCACACAAACAACAGGTCGTTGTGCGAACAGTCCTCCTTCATACAGTCTGAGCGACACAGTTTGGCGGGATATGGGCCTTCCTGCAGCAGCAGAGAAGCCAGCTGTCGCGCTGTTAGTGTCCTCCGGCGTCTGGCACATTGCATCAGGCAGCGATCGTCTGCCGATGTGGTGATTCTCCGGCGTCCAGACCCGCGTCTTCTACTGGCGTTTTGACCCC
>BGPR01002364.1:69261-81445 GCA_013235015.1 Araneus ventricosus | reverse complement strand
TGATAAATTTAAAAAATATTACGTGTATCGCATGTTCTATGATTTTGCAATGGGACACACAAATTATATATCTATGATTTCATTTCTTTAACTGCAAAGTAATGCGAAATAATTGTACTTTACAGATTAGAACTGTCATTCTCTTGAAGTGAGAAGTAGCATGTGACAAATGATTAAGGAACTAATAAGGATTTAAAAATTGTTAATAAAAGTGACCTTTTTATTCCTTCGTTATGTAAAGAAAGGAATAATTACATCATTCCATTACTTTCAATGGACACTTCAACGTTTCCAAATGCAAGTATTTCAAAGTGTTCTAAATGCATTTGACATTTTACTGACTTGAAAGTCCTTGAGCTACTAAATATATGGAAAAATGTATATCGTTCACGTAGAAGAAGAGTGTCACAATGCGAATTTTTCCTTTTATTTCTTTATTTGCTTGGAATGATTCAAATCTCGAATATTTCTTCGTGAAATAAGGTCGCAGTTTCAATTTCAATATTTACCATTGTAAAGCAATTGTCGCAGTCTTACAGGGCAACCAACGTCCTGTCTTAGACAACATTCAAACGCTTCTACTGAAAAATTACAATTCTTCAAATTGTGGAAGTTTTCTTCCAAGTGAACGGTATATTATTGAGGCATTTAGTTTCTGCAGCAATGTATTCGATCTAATGCCTCTTCAACGAGGAAAAAAGTCAGACTTCAGGCTTAATGTACTTTTAATTTTCAGATCTAATGCCTCCTCAATGAGGAAAAAAGGCAGACTTCAGGCTTAATGTACTTTTCATTTTCAAACTTTTTTTTAAATATCAAATATCATTTAAATACATTATCAAGTTAAAGAACGAAAAAATATTCAAAAATATTACTGCGAATTTTCAAAAAGAATTGTTCTGCCAAATTTTATAATCTGAAAACTCCATTAAGAAATAATTTATATACATTTTAATTTTCTTTATACGGTATACAATTATGATGCTATTCTACTTCACAAGTTAAAATTTAATGATATGTTACAGACTCACTGAAAATATTAAAAGAGATTTTTATAAAATTATAATTTAGCGAATTGGATTTTTGAAGATTACGGTATAAAAAGTTTGCAAAAATATATATAAAATCATCAGTTCTGAACGTAAGAGTCAAATTTTAGTTCCAAAGTCACGCAAAAAGTACACAATGTGAGAAAAGTTTAGTTGAAATGTTAGAGAAATTTTCATGGAGTATTTTAGCTGAAAAAATAATTTTTAAAAACATGTGTTCGGGAGATACGTCCCTCGCGTTTAAAAGTAATAATTCTAAATGTCATGAGAATAGAAATGAATGCGTTTTTGGTGTTAAAGAAAATGCCGCTTTTTAAGATGAATTAATAAAAAAACCATTTCGATATTCGTCAAAAAAGTATCCGAACGCTGATCTTTATTCCGAGACTAATTATCGGGCAATAAAGCTATAAATGCCTGCCGCCATAGAAATGTGTCCTCTATATGTGTATATAAAATTTTTTCATGAAAGGGGTCGTCTTCATATTTAGATTTACACAAACTCAATATTTTAAAATGGCAACACCTAATTTTTAATACGTTCTAGATTCTCCAGATTAAAATCGCACGAATACATATAAAATTTAACAATTTTGAGTAAACGGTTGATGAGTTATGAGCAATTGAAATTTGGGATTTCCAATGTTAAATTACCCGTCCCGTCTGTTCAGGCTGTTCTGAACGCTTTTGGTTATTGCTGCATATCTTAAAAACTACTTGACGGAAATGGTTGAAATTTTTAAAAAAAATCTAAATATGAAGACGACCCCTTGCATGAAAAAATTTTATGTACACGTATAGAGGACACCTTTCCATGGCGGCAGGCATTTATAGCTTTATTGTCCGATAATTAGTCTCGGAATAAAGAGCAGCGTTCGGATACTTTTTGAAGGGGCTGTGCATTTAAGGATAGGCAGATGCTTTAATTAATGGTTCAGATACGTGAATGGTACACAAAAGTACTGCATGCTGCAACACCGCAAGGTTCGTTGTTTGTGCTATAGGACAAGAAAAAAACTGTTTTGTTTCATGCTGACAACTAGTCAAACATAGTAACTACATCTCGCTTTCATTGGCGAATGTTTCTACAACTTGAAAACTTGGACGCACCCTCATATGATGCAGCAATTTGCTTTCATTCATCACAACTGCTTGAAATCAGTCAGTCTGTTGAGGAACTTCCATCACACGAAACGATATTTTGATAAGTAAGGAAATTGTCCTTTTGTATTTCCATGAACTGTCGCATAAAAGAAGCACACGTTGTTCTTGGTTAATAATGTTAAATCATGATAAAGGTATCACGAAAATGGGAACTCCAAAGGATTCATAAGGATGACAAGTTAGAGTTCTGCACGGCCGGATTTCCAAAGATGAACCTGAGCCAGAAAATGTATCGAAAGCGAAATATTTCCAACTCGATTCTACCGATCGGATACATAAAAATTCTGATCTAAAGTAAACAGGTTCGATATTTTTTACTTATTATTTTATAATAGAAATCAAGTATATGAAAAGCACAAAAGTAGTCTCATATTTTACACTATATATAAATTACTAAAAAATATGAGAACGCACGTGAATAACTGCGATTTTATGAAACTAATTATACAATTAGCTGCAGAAAAATGCTAGGTTGTACCGATTTTCCTATAATGAAGAACAGTTTTCACTCGTGACCTTATTTCTGTCTTGGAAAAGTTTACCAGGACTCCAATGTCAGAAGGCAAGGAAGGAATAGAGCATTAGTGGACGACAACTAAAAAGAAATTAAATTAAAAATCTTGAAATGGTTAATCATAATAAAATCTTTTAAGCAAGTGTGGTTTCCTAGAAGATTTTTAATTACGAGTGATGAAATTCCTTCCCCGTGAGATATTTTGCAGTCCCAATGTTATTTTACGGTACCCTACTTGGGGTCATGACTCAAAGTGGAAAAAACCCTTCTCTAGAGTAAAATAATTTTGCAAAATTTTATTTAAAAAATCATTTTTAACTAATGGATTTGCAATCTTGCGCACCAACCCATAAATGAAAAACTTCTTTCATGAATTCATTTATGTGAGCCATTTCAGAACATAAACACAACTGCTGTGCAGTTTTTAGTTCAAATTTACTTTTAGCTCATTATTATATACGAATTTAAAGAATCTACACAGATGGCATTTTGGTTACATTGCATTTAACAAATGGTCCGATTTTTGTTCACTCTATTTATATGCCCTTTTACAAACAGAGATATGATTTGATTGTACCACATATTTAAAAAAATCTTAACTAATCTTCACGGGTAGGGACAAAAATACTTGCAGTTGTTGGAGTTGAAATAAAACTTCAGAGAATATTCTAAAAAATTCAAGTCCACTTTAAATCTACCAGCGATCAATTCGGATTTTTAGTTTCTTGTTCAAAACTGAAATATTTTATAAACTTAATTCCAGTTCTCTTAAAGATACCTATTTGGCCTGCACCTGATCGACCTGATTCGAAAAATTTATATTTCGTACTGTTGAGATCCGATATTTTTTTTCAACATTATTAATACCACCATATTTCTGGCAAATTTAATTTGTTTTGCGCTCCTCTACGGTAACAGGAAAATATTAAAACAAAGAGTGCAAAATATAAAATTTTCTATAAAGTGTGAGTGATATTAAAAAGTTATAGAATAATGCAAAATATTCTTAGGCTTTTGTTATGAATTAAATTCATCTTTGTCCGCGAGTTATTTGGTTTCATTAAATATATTTCACCATAATTCTTGGCCTGATTCGAACCAAAATTTTAACAAAACATTAATCCGGCAAAGGTAGTTAGGCCGAAACATTAATCCGGCAAAGGTAGTTAGGTCGAAACATTAATCCGGCAAAGGTAGTTAGGCCTAGTACAGTATGGTTAAACCCGAGAGCCGACCGTGCAGGACTCGATGCATTTTATTTTCAAGCAATGCCTTTCAAAACTTATTTCTCAGGTCAATCTTAAAAAACACTGATAAGCAATTTTATATATTGTCTCCAATAATTAAGAAAATAAACATATTTTATAATAAAGAATAATTTTGTACGTGCAGTAGTTAAAAAAATCATGTTAATCAAAAAGGGCAAATTTATAGGAATGAAAGAAAAAAAACATATAAAAGTAAAAATACAAATTGATGCCGTGTAAATATTTAAGGCTTTCTTATACAGCAGGAGCGAAGATTTTAATAAATATAGCAATTAAATATTTTCGCGAAACGAAAATATATACATCTTTTTGGAATGCATAAAAGTAAATAGAAAAATAATTATTCACTTCCTTGTATGAATTTTTAAATAACTATTTTGAATGAAAACAAACTCCATTCCTATAAATATGTAGCATGCTAATTATAAATTTCGATTCAGAATGTTATGAATGATTTCTGGAGTTATTCTCCTGTTTTTTCATAGCCATCGAACAATAATTATGGAGTGTGTTGTAAAAATTTACGTATTCTGAATGTTTTCCTCAAAAATAAGGACTCGTCATGAAAAATAGTATATAAGAAATCCACGATTTAGAAGGAGATATGTTTACTGATTAGTAACATTCAGTTCTCGGACTAGAACTTTCACTTTTTTAAAAAATAATTACTGTAAGTAATTAAAACCATGCATAATTTACAAATATGTGTATTTATAATCATTTTTTGTTAGGCATATCCATAAATTCAATCAGGAACAATTTATTTGTCCTTTTTCTGAGGCAGATGCTATATTTGGCTAAGCATTCTACCTACCATTTTTCATTTGGTTTTCTACATGAAATCTCTTGCTTTTCATTTTAATTTTCGATGCTCTTCAGTATTTACAGTCGACGTTCGTTATAACGACCCTCTGCGTCCCACAGCAAAAGGTCTTTATAACGAGTGGTAGCTATAGTGGGTATAATTAAAAAATATACACATGCATGCTCACCAGTGCCGTAAAAATAGGCAATTTTTAAAGAGATTCCAACTGAATACTCAAATTATTTTTTTATCATTGTTATTGAAAATAAAATTTTATCAATTAAAAATATATTCCTAAAATAGATTTTAAAGTAGAAAATAAAGGAATTTTGGAAAAATACCGGGAAGAGTGTCCGCTAATTCGGAAGTTGTATTGGGATTAGACGACACTGGACGGTCGTTATACCGGAAGTAAAATAACATAGGGTGCATAGGGAAACACAGTTGGGGACTTTATCACTGGTCGTTATAATGGAATGGTTTTTATAATGTGTGGTCGTTATAACGAGCGTCGACTGTATTACACTAATATTTAATACATAGCAAATGCAGCTAAAACAAAAAGAAAATAATTTGTCAAATAAAAGTGAACTTTTGATAATCTGCTTTCAATTTTTTAAACTCAAGTTTGTAAACTTGCCTAAAATCTGAAGAAAGTGTTTTTACATTTAAAATAAGGATGATAAAGAAAGACAAAAAAATAATTCATTATTAAATGAAGAACCAAATAAACAAAAGAATCACCTAATTATGAAAAACTATTAATTATTATTATTAAACTCCATCCACAAAGCGCTGTTCAGCAGAAACATTCTGAACAGCCTAACAGGAACTGAAACCATGGAACGCAACGAGTTTTTTTCGCACTTATGCATATACCCAACAAAAAGAAAACAGTGCCTCTTCTGTCTTTCAAATCGCAACAGAATGATATTCGAGAGACCTATTTTACATGGTATCCGTCATTTGTCACAGTCTTCAAAACCACTCAGCACGCTTTTCTCCCCACCTGCCCGTTCTCTATCGCTCTCTTTTGTTAAAAGCTTTCGACTCGGGTGTTTAAAAAAGAGAAACGACGTGGAAATAAAAATGTCCGTTGTGCGTCCGGCGGGGTCCTCAGGCCAGGGGCGCGTCGTCCGAGTCGCAGCTAAGTGCCAGGACCTCCTGCTCCAAACTCTCGTCTTCGAACATGTCGAGAGAGGAGGTGCTGTTACTGTAGCGGCGCTTGTACACGTCGCGCATGCGCTCCCAGAAGACGCGGTTCGTCTCGACGGCCGTCAGCGTGTCCGTCACTTCTGGGAACATCGTGGTCAGGATCCTGAAAGAAAAAAGAAGTTTCGGAATAAAACCAAAAGAAATAAAATCAACAATTCAGTAGCATTCACACAATCAACAAACCATTAATGCGCACACATTAAGCTGGATATTCACGGTGAGACTACTCCACACAATAAGCTGAAAATTCACGGTGAGACTACTCCAAGCCATTTGGAGCGTTTCGCTCTACATTCAGCGATTCACACAATCAACGAACCATTAATACGCACCATCAAGCTGGGTATTCACGGTGAGACTTCTCTACACATTAAGCTGAATATTCACGGTGGAGGAGTTTTGGAGCGTTTTGATCTACATTCAACGATTCAGTGACATTCAACAAACCATTAATATGCACACGTCAAGCTGGATATTCACGGTGAGACTGCTCCAAGCCATTTGGAACGTTTCGCTCTACATTCAACGATTCAGTAGCATTCACAAAATCAACAAACATTAATACGCACACATTAAGCTGGATATTCACGGTGAGACTGCTCCAAGCCATTTGAAGCGCTTCGGTCCACACCTTTCCAATTTTCAGTCCATCCATTTAGGTGAATCATTCACGTAGCCACCATGAGAACCACACAATCGGTCAATTTCTATCCCCTAGGGCTACTGTGCCTACCCCTCCTCCCGCTTTCAACGGGACCCGCATCCCACTTTCCCGAGAGAGCCTCACTCCCCCTGCCCCATTTTGTGGTTTCCGCTTTTGTGAGAGAGCCTCGCTCCCCCTCTCCACGGTCGTATTTCAGTTTTATGACCCAACGCTCCATGGGAAACGAACAAAAGTGAAAATCCAAACTTTCGACCGCAACACGTCAAATCTCATCGGATTTTGGCATTGACGTGGCGTTTTGGAGCAAAGCGCTCCAAATAGCTTGGAGCAGTCTCTTCATGAATTTCCAGCCTTATTTTTACGTTAGGTTGGGCATTTACAACCGCTGCATGCCACTTCAATTCGACCGCTCCACGCCAAAACCGTCACCTCCATGTCAATGTGAAGAGCCGTTCAAAATCGGAGTGGTGTGGAGCGGAAGGTTGGATATTCATCCTGTTCCAATATCCATCGCTCCATTTGGACTGCCGGGTTATCAAAGCTGCGGGAATAGGAAAGTGGAGAGTGGGAGGCTTGGTTGTGTGGTTCACCGAGGAAATTGATGATTCGTAGAGGAAGGGTTTGCTTTGGGCGGTCACTGAATGAGCTGCCTAAATGAATGGGCTAAAAAGTGGGATGGCGTGGAGTGCCACCGCACCATTTACGTGGAATGGGGCAGTCGTGAATGATCGACTTAAAGCTGGGTTTTCATCTGTACTCTATTACAGTCCATTTGTCCCAAGACTGTTTTTTTCCATCCATTCAAGTCGAAAAATGAGGCACGTCATTCACGGAGGCTCCAAAGTTTGTTTTGAGACAAGGTTCAAAGTCGCAGGATTCTACCCTCCTCTTCCCCTACGCGGGAGATTTCGAGTTTCATTTCTACCCTCGACGCGAGGTCTCAATGTAGGCAGATCCTTTATGTGCCGCTACCCTCCCATAGAGGTCCCAAATTGTAATAGGCGGATGAAGTGTTGGATTTTGAGTTCGTTTGAATTCCAGCATTGCCATTCCGCTATGCCAATTTCCATCGGTTTTTAAAACTGACGATTGCTTTTAAATTCCCGTGTTCCAAAAATTCCATTTTGGAAGAGATGTGAATGACCTGCTTAACACATTACACCATTCCATGTCCCTACGCCAAAAATTTATGCAATTATTGTAAACCGTTGAACTGAAAGTGGAAGAGGCAAACTTTGAAGCAAATTTAGCACACATTCAGGTTATTTAATAAAGTGTATTAAAAATATTCTCTTATGGAAATGAAGGATAGATAATGTAATCGTAAATGTCGATGCCAAGTGCGTTTAAGAGAATGATGCTCCCTTTCATGACTTTCGGTTTAAAAGTTTTAAGCGAAGTTCAATAGCGATGATGGTATTATAGACGATAAGTAGTTTAATAATCCAAAGGTTGAATGGTGGTTCAAAACAGGAAACGGCATTTTTCTGAACTTCTTGATGGGACATTGACCAATAATAACACTGACCATCAACTGATTCAACTGGTGTTGTATCAGTGAAATAATATCTTGTGTCACAAAATCTATATACATAATTCTCTTACGTGGCGACAAAAAAAGGGTCGAATTTCATAATCGCCGTTTGGCAACAGCTCGCAAGTTTGATTTGTTTACATCCGCGGAAAGTCCGAAGCCGCTTCGTGTGATCACGTTTATTGAAAACTATTTTTAGTAGTTGGAAATTTGTAAAAATAATGAATTTAAGTCGTGCTGTTGGATATATTATGAACGGAGCCAGGAAACAGTTCAGGAATCCACTGTAAGGCGAAGTATTAGAAGCGAAGCCGATAATCGCCGTCGCCCAAAACGTGTGTGTATTCGAAACGATGTTGAGGAGCATAATTGTGGAACTATGTCCGAACAGTGCGGTTTTTGTGGGGCTGTTTATTAAAAGGAAGAGAAAAATACTGCCCATAAGTATACAAAATGTTGCCATGATGGAAAGGTTCAGCTACCGGCATTTCCTGATGCACCGGAACTATTGAAAGCAAACTGAAAATTCACCTGATGTTAAAAATTATCGACAGCGAATTCGGTAATACGATTCTGCCTTAGCATTCGCTTCGATGGGAGCACAAATTAAACCACCACGTGGAACTGGGCCATACTGTTACCGTTTACATGGTCAAGTGTACCACAGAGTTCCCCCCCTGTATACAAGTGACCAACATAAAGAAAGTTACGGATAGCTTTATATATTTGACTCCAGTGAGGCAACAGAGCTTGAGTAACAATCAAAATTGCTTGCAACATGTATTTGAAAAACTTGAATTTATGTTAAGGGAAATCAATCCCTTTGCTCAGTCTGATCTTCAAATGTACCGATTGGTACAACAGCACCCAACTACATCAGTGAAAATGGTATTTTTGGAAGATAAAAATTTGGATATGCGGCGCTATAATGCTCCTACTTTATGCACTGAAGTAGCAGCTGTATTTGTAGGTGATAATGGAGAGCCCCCAGCCAACCGAGACATTTGTGTGTACCCAGTTGGGGATACATGCCAAAGCATTTCACCTTTAAATCAATGCTGTGATCCAATGACCTATCCTTTGCTATTTCCAAGGGGCGAGTGTAGTTGAAACACTGGAATGGAACATGTAGAAGAAAGGAGAACAGCAAAGCGCACCCGTGTCACTCAACTACAATATAGATGCTTTAGAGTGTCGAGCACATAATGAAAATATACGCACTGGAAAACTTATAATACTGCCATCTTCTTTCCAAGGGAGCCCACGTCATATACAACAGAATTACCAAGATGCAATGGCTATGGTACGCAAGTTTGGTAAGCCAGATCTCTTTCTGACGTTTACTTGCAACCCATCTTGGTCTGAAATTTTAAATAGCATGGAGGGAGTACAACGTCCTGAAGACCGACCTGATATTATTGTACGTGTATTTAATATGAAATTAAAAGAACTTTTAGAAGATATTTGCAAACATGGAATATTTGGAACTGTTTTGGCCTATATTTATGTTATTGAGTTCTAAAAGCGAGGCTTGCCTCATGCCCACATTCTTCTAACATTAGATTCAGAAAGCAAAATTCGCACTAAAGATGACATTGACAAGTTTGTGAGTGCAGAACTTCCAGATCCTTGCACTGATCTTAGACTCTTCCAAATTGTGACAAAATGCATGGTACATGGCCCATGTGGAACTATAAATATAAATTCCCCATGCATGAGAGATGGACAGTGCTGCAAAAGTTTTCCGAAACAATTCAAGGATGATACAGAGGAAAATGTTAATGGATACCCTATTTATCGCAGAAGAGCCACTGAACCTGTCCAAGTAGGGAAATATTCCATCGATAACAGATGGGTTGTCCCATATAATCCTTGGTTTCTTAAAAAATTTAATGCACATATTAATGTTGAAGTTTGTGCCTCAGTTAAAAGTGTCAAATACTTATATAAATTTGTATACAAAGGACATGATGCAGCAAAATACAAAAAGAAGGTGCTCTGGATCATGATGAAATTCTAAGTTTTGTTGAAGGTAGGTATGTTAGTGCACCTGAAGCCATGTGGCGTTTAAATGAATTTAATTTGTCGCATAAATCCCACACTGTAGTGCGTTTAGCTGTGCATTTACCACAGCAACAGCCGATTGTGTACCAAGACGGTCAAGAAGCCCAAGCAATTGAACGAGCTGCTTTAAGAAAAACAACACTAACATCATGGTTTGAACTAAACAAAAATGATCCTTCATTTTTGAACATTTTCATCATGACATTTCTTACTCAGATATTCCACAATATTATATGTTTGATAAGAGTACCACAAATTGGAAGAAGCGACAACGTGGTGGACAAAATGTTATTGGGAGACTGTGTTGTGATTTTTCTTAGCAACAGAAAAATTTGTTGTTTAAATTAGCTAAATTCTTGTGGGTTGCTGAACGGAGTAATGTAATACTTTTATTGCACCCCCTCCCCATTCTTATGAGTGAAATTTCTATGTGTGGTATTTTTTCTATGTGAATGGCTGCAACAGCTGCAGAGTGTTTTGAGTTCCTTTGTAGCATGAGAAGAAAGAGAAATCATTGCATTCCTTAAGAACGGACGTTTCGGAGGATTTCTGACAACGGCAAATAGATGGGGATGGATTACCTCCTTAAAAGAGGTACACACATACATCGGTTCCGCACAAATGGACCTTTCTTCGTGTTGGGACAACAGATGGACAGACTTTTGTAATCAAGGTTATGCTACCCTGCGGGTGGTGACGCCTTGACCCAGCTGGAACTGCTGCAGTCTCATTAACTTTACGTTTCTTTATTCCTCTGGTGACATACAGATAATTACCTAGGGGTTAGCTTAACGAAGTGGGAGTATAAAAATTGTAGCTGACGGCCCAATGGAAGATAAGTAGGGGCGTGCATTTCTCTGACCTATCCAATGAGGGATGATTTTGAAGGCGTGAATTTCTTGGCTGGAAAGAGAACTTGGAAATATAAGGCGAGAAAGTTGGGTTAAAAAAAAAGGAAGGAAGAAGGAAAAAGAAGAAGGAGACGGAAGAGGTTTGAGTTTTAGCAACGAGGAGCCCTTGCTCCGGCCAAGAACTATTCGAAATGGATTCAAATGGAATATTTGGGAAAATTTCCCAAATAGTTCTTAGCCCTTGATAAAGTGAACTAGAATGGATTCCTTGTTTTGTTTTCTGCTTTTCGTTTCCATCGAATTACTCTAGGATTGCTTTCATTACCCTCCCTTCTTAATTTTGGCTATATTTGTTTATTTGTATATTAATAAATAGTACATCATTTGCAAGCCCAAACATGAGGAAAACGCTCTTCTGAAACCGGTTGTTAAAAGTCACATTCCTGTTTGACGTTTTTATTGTTTCCACCAAATCTTTAATTCTGCTGGGAGCTACTTCTGGGGAGTACTGAACTTTTCCTTTTGGCACAAATTTACTCTTAATTGAGACTGCTAGACTGATATGGTTTGGAAAACCACCGTTGAACTACAGATGGCAGACCCTCAGTGGCGTAGCTACCGGGGCGGGCAAGGGGAGTATTAACGTCCCGGGCTCCACTCTTAGGGGGTACCATGGGGAGAAAATATTAGTGCTTTGGTGCCACTTTTTAAGTCAAATGTGATAAGGAGACGAAAAATTATTACCATGCCTCGGGCTCATTTACCCTTTCTAAACCACTGATGACGACTAGGGGCAAAATAATCACCTCATACCCCGGACGCCACTTATGATCGCTACGCTACTGCAGGCCCTACTCGATCAGCATGTGAACCTCAGTAGCTCCAGGTCTGCAAGCAGTCTTTTCTCTTTCCCTGAAACTGCTGGGACTTAGGCCCGGTACACGCGTACGATTTGTGTCGTAGAAGCAATAAACAAGTCATTTGTGGTAAAAAGCCATAAATGGGTCGAAATACACTGGTAACAGCTATCTAGTCCCCACATACCCCCTGCGAAGA
>BGPR01002364.1:33683-69251 GCA_013235015.1 Araneus ventricosus | reverse complement strand
TTAGGCCCGGTACACGCGTACGATTTGTGTCGTAGAAGCAATAAACAAGTCATTTGTGGTAAAAAGCCATAAATGGGTCGAAATACACTGGTAACAGCTATCTAGTCCCCACATACCCCCTGCGAAGAGTGTCGCATCTCCGACAAACTCTATGGGGACTGACTACCTAGCTGTTCTCAATGTATTTCAACCCGTTTATGGCTTTTACCGCAAATGACTTTTTTATGTTTCCAAGACATAAATTGTACGTGTGTACCGGGCCTTAGTTGTAGAGTGTGGAGCGAAGTCACATGAATCTCCGTTTCCATCACAAGGTTATTAAATTATTGCTCCAATTGATCATTATCGGTAAGGCACCGATTTCTTTCCCTTCACACCAGAATACTCGCCAACTTATCCTCCATACCCCTGGTTTGCCAGGTATCTACTTACTTGTAAGCGGGGTGGACGATGTTCTCGATGAACCCGATCTGCAGTTCGGGGATGCAGGCCTTCTCCCTGTCCATCATCTCGCTGGGGTGGACCCCCATCGCCTTCTCCAGATCTCCCTGGGAGAAGAACTCGTTGTAGATGAGCTCCTGTTTGAAAGAGGAAGGAATCGATAAGCATCCGAGGGAGAGACGAGTCGAGTTAGTTTATGCCCAAATGATCACTGTTTGTCCTGGCGGATTATCTTGCAGGGCAGCTGGCTCCGCTGCTATTGATCCCATAATTTAATCGCTCTCGCTCCGAACGTCAGGACGTGTTTGAATATTGATTCGTTTCTGCTGTACGGCAAGAAATGCACTGGATCTTAATTCGAATATCGATCTGGAACGAAACTGCTAAATTGATGGTGATTTCAAGCTTCGAAGAGAATAGGGAATCGAATAGCTTGCTTTACCAGCAGAATTTCTCAGCCATAAGTTCTTTAGAATATGACGGAGGTTCCCGACCTGCGGTACGCGTACCCCTAGGGTACGCGAAGGACCAGTGGAGGTACGCGAACTCAAAGTTGGTAATGGCGGATGCAAGAAAACATAAGGGATTAAAAGTGTTACGGAATTCTTGTTCTCCAAGTTCGTAAGCCTCAAACACGTCCAAAGTAAAGAGAAAAGAAAGCCAAAGGAAGTGTAATTTTTAGCTGTCTTTATAAATTAATGCAAAATTATTACAATACTGATTTTTGGCGTCTATAGTAAAAATGCAATAAAATGTAAATAAAAAATAAGCTCATGAAATGTTGTTAATTCGAGTCATTTGACTGTTAGACTAATCTAAGCCCTTAAAATTATTAATAGAAGCTTCTACACATAGACGGATGGTTAGTGGGAGGGGGGAGGATGTGACAGTAGGGGTACGCGAAAATATAAGGATTAATCAAAGGGTACGTGAGAGAATAAAAGTTGGGGACCCCTGCTCTAGACGTCTATGGCCAAGTGACATTATCTGGGTTTCGATACCCAATTCCACGGAAAAAACACCTTTACCATAAATGCCTGGTGCATTTTAAATCCTGCGGCGGTTAAACTTCCTCCCGCTGGTGTGGCGTGACAGTTTGGAGAGGTGGGTCGGAGTCTTCTTCGTGAACTGACCAGGATCAAATAATGAAAAATTCCGTCCCAAAATAGTCCTCGCGAATCTTCAAAATGGACGTTTAAAATCTAGCTATGTTAAATTGCACTAAACGAAATAAAATCTATTGATGCCAAGTCAGAGCCCTTTAAGTTTCTTACCGCATTAACTAAGCACTTCGCATTTGTTTTTTGCTGTGAAACATGCATGGCATCTTATAGAGTGGTTAGAGAGAATTTATATGGAATATGACATGGAAGTTTAAATAATTAAAATTAAAAACCCGAATCAACTTCGTTAAATGATTTTGAAAATATTTCAGGGCAATAAATATGTGGGTCACTTTCCTCTGCCTTCAGCCTTCCAACGAATGAGTACAATAAAAATAATATTGCGTTTATTTAAACATTTAATATTTCAACAAGTTGATCGTTTTATTTACAGCTCATTGCTCTTTTCATATACCATTTTCTCGTACATGTGAACGCTTGCGGTGAAGCTCCTTTTATTCGTCTTTCGAGGGACTGACGTAAAACGAAGTATAAATAAAAAAAAATGTATAATAGAAATGAAAATAAACAGCTTTGATTACCACAAATGTAATGCTAATAGTGCGAATTCATTTAAAAATATTGATTTTAAAGTTTTTTTAAAAGATAGTACTAGTATAATGCTACCCAGTATGGAATTCAATAATTAGATTTTCAAATTAAGCATGTATCATAAAAGTGAGAAAAATCATACCTTTATTGCATATCTTGAGTCCTAATTATACATATCTTACACAAATTATAAGCATGCAGATAGGCGTTTCATTAAAAAACCTTTTACCTTCTTCTGAAGTGCTGATTGTCTGAGAGCATTAAGAATCGAATTAAGTTCATTAAATGTTTTTCACTATTCTTTTGACAAAAGAAATGTATTCGAAGTTTTCCAATGGAGTCTTTAAAGGAAGTTGGAATAACTTCTTCATCATCGCTTAAATTGCCACCCGCCTATTTGTCTTCTATTAATTCATAATATTAATTCATAAATTGTGAATGATTTCGAAGTCATGATATCTTTATCACAATTCACACACTAGAAAGGAGGAAATTTTCACATTTTAGAATTAAATCTCATAACAGAATTTTCACATTTAGAAAAAAGACGCATAACCGAAGCTTTGCGTCGTATGAACGAAGTGCTTTACCTTTATAATGAATACGAATGAATCGGGACCAGGATGAAACGACGCATAAATATAAACGGCGAATAAATGAGAAACTTATAAACGGTGCTTTACAATACGCATAATTTTATTTTAGTCCAGAGGGATTTACAACATCTAAATTCATCAGATTCTCGAGGTCGTTTTTTCTCAACAATCACGACATTTTCTCTGAGTTGTGTTGCTTCAAAGAGTATTACACAGGTATGCAGGGCCTGAACTACAATGGTGCAGTCGCAAAATAAGCGATGCCGGAATGCTCTAAAAGCAGTGCCGGAATGCTATTAAAGCAGTGCCGGAATGCTCTAAAAGCAGTGCCGGAATGCTCTAACATGGGTGAGTAATTTCGGACCTCTTTTAAGGACGTTTTTACAATTTTTTTTATTTATTTCTCGCGGGGAAAAAAGCAGTGCCGCAACGGCGTTCCGGCTCCGCTACACCCCTGCTGAACTAGGAATGAAAAAGCAAAATGCGCACGATTCAGTGTCTCTCCATCCCCTCTTTGGACAAGTCTAATCCTGTACTGTAGAAACTTAAGTTTTCCCTCGCATCTCATACTTGGCATGTCCAATTACTTGAATATTGCTCGACCACTTCGAGATACGTTTGTAGCATTTTACACTACGATAAACGCACCATAGCCATATTCGAGTTCTGAAATTGTTATCAGTTGCATCCTCGTCTTGCGCCCACAATATAAACTCAGGATTAAGCAAAAGAAGCATTTAAAATATATTTCGAGATAAAGTGAGTATACCTCTCTGGTTGAAAACCTACCTAAAAATAATACCTAAAAAATATTTTCTTTGACATTTACTTCTTACTCTATTGCCTACTTATTTATTAATTTATTTTTACTTTTAAAATTTTATTTTATTTATTTACTTATTTGTTTTTGTTATTCTATTGTACTTTTCTTTTTCACATTTCATAAGTTATTCTTTTGACTTGTTTTTGTCTAAATTTTGTTTTTCAGGAAGCCTGTGGGGTTGATGACCCTTTAGCCATTGGTTGGGCCAGAGTAGATCTTTAGTTATACTGTATGTGACACTTTTCTGTTTGACACTCCGAGAACCTTGGCGTGAAAGAGCCAACTGATGGCCCTTGTGGATATCTGCAATTTCCAATGGGGCCCTCTTGCTAGAAGGGCTGCTTCCTGGCAGCTCATATGCTTCCCGTGTGGCTTCGGCTTGGGCGGGATCTAAATCTTGTCTTCCTCCCTCGTTAGTAATTGATTTTTGATGCTTCATGATGTTAAAAATTGTATAATATTTGAATATCTCTATGCAACCTATTAGGTATTCATATAAATCCTGTCGAAGCGGCTTGACCTGATTGAAGGCCGGACGCCAGACAACTCTTCGGACATTTCGTCCTAAATAGGACTTATAAGAAACTACCGTTTATGATCGTAGTTTAATTTTCAAAATCAGTTAAATTGTGTACAGTATGCAGGGCCAGACTTCCCATAGGGTCAACCTAGGTCATGGCCTAGAGCGAGCTGTCAGGGGGCGCATATATAGATGAAATAATAATGAAATATTTACAAACTTTTCAGTATTATTTTGAAAAGGCCATATTAAATGATGTTTTTGAAATTTACGTTCTTTACATTAAATATATTTAGCTATAAACGTTTTGACTATTATGGAGACCTTTGGCTTCTTTGCATTGAAATGGATTTTACAAGATCTGTCCACTTCAGTGACCCGACAAGTCCGTTCACTGGAAAAAGCGGGAGCGCAGAGGTTCTAGTAGGTATGTCAAACAATTTCAAGCAATTCGATGGAATATTTTGGCAGGTGGTAATGTTAAGTTATATCATAAGTATCTTAAATGTAAATAAAAATTTAATGCGTTTCTAAGATTATAAAGATTGTAATAACTCTATTAAAAATAAACTATTGTACAGTCAATTCTGGGTAATTCGAACTTGTTTAATTCGAAATTCTGGATAATTTGAAATGTTTGCTCGTTCCCTAGAATTCTGTATTAAAATAATGTTAAAAAATCGTGGATAATTCGAATTTTATTTTGGATAATTCGAATTTTTCGTACTATTGCCCTTAAAATATTACGGTAAAGATTGTTCCTGATACTTTTCTCAGCTAAGGTGCATAATTTATTTTAAAGATCTTTCGAAGGAAAAGAAAAGCGAAGGTTGGAATGTCACTATGCGTTGATTTCCGAGGATTTTTCTGTAGCCTTTTCCATCTCTCTGCCTTCGCCATTTTTTTGCTAGACAGTTAAAGAGCGTCTTCCGATGTCTCTTCCACTTCATGTTCGCCACACTGTTTAAATAACCAAAAGGTTATAGTCGCAGGGGCATGAAGTGGTGTTCTGTTCTGTCCACCCTCTAATGTTACCCTCTCCTCTCCCTACAGCATTCACTATTGATTGGTCATCCAAAGCCTGTCTGCATTTTCAGATTGCATTCACAGAAGCAATTAAAAATATCTGCCTTTCTTTAAAAGTGATGAGTAATTAAGCTAGTAAAAAAATGTTTGATTTAATGAAAAAAAAATGTAGCAGTATTCTTAGATAAAGTTTATGTGCTAAATCTTTGATCGCGGAGTTAATCTTTTTTATTTATCTTGTAACGTCTTGCAGTTATGCTTAAAAGAACATTACAGCTATTTTAAATTTTAACATAATTTATTGATAATTCTTCTAGAATAAGTATAGTTATATACAAATATAAAAAATTATTAATAATATAATAAATTAAGCCCCAAGGCGAGGTATCCATTCGCTGATAAGAAATAATTAGCGGGTTTCGCTAAATTGTCCAAATCGGACCTTCGTGGAATGCGACCACCAGTTTGGCTGTCGGGATGTCATCTCCTCCCTAGTTTCTCAGTCCCGATCTTATATCGCAACAGAGCAGAAAAACCCCTTTGCGCTCTCACGGGAACACACTCGTCAGCACAAAAGCCACCTGTTTAGAAATGTTGGCTATGTTGCAATCGGTAGATGAAAGTCGGTAATGAAAGGCAGTAAGTAGCCCGTCAAAAGAGGGGGTGAGGATTCCCTGTGTTTGAAGGACCGCCAGCATGAAAGGTAAGGGGAGGTGTCTATTGTTCAGATGAATCTGAAAGTGACCAGCGCCTGGGAGCACACACACCCAGTCTTTAATCAATGTCAGTTGTCGGAGTAGGGCATATGTCACAATCTCTTCTGTTTGAGAGAATACATGCAATTCGAATTTTTGGATATTTCGAACTTTTTCTCTCGTCCCTTCAACTTCGAACTATCTAAGTTTGACTGTATATTAAATTGAAAATTATATGTTAACTTTTTTGCGAGAGAGCGCACGGTATGCTTAGGAATAGGGCGTAGAAATGTGCAAATGTGTGTGCCCTGACAGCATGCAGACAGGCGCAACAAAGAAGCTTCGAGAAGATGCTGGAAGATAACCCCTTACCGCTATTTTCTTGGAGCTCTTCCAGTCCTTCGTCTGGTCGGAAAGGTCACAGCAGGTGATGAGAAGGCAAAGCAGCAACTGATGATGGCTCGGGTTATCGGCATCGTAACCCTCTGAAAGCAATGGATGGCCACTGTACAAGCATCGCAAACAAACAATTTGAGCAAAAACTTCAGAACACTCAATAAATTACTTAACTGTGCACAAATGGTGCCCGTTTCTATTTATTCCTTATAGGAACTCTACATATTGCAATGGTTCTCATGACACGACTTCCGGAAAATTTCTGCACATCTTCATCGATCATGAACCCTAGAACCCTGATATACATATATATATCATATTATATATATATATATATATATATATATATATATATATATATATATATATATATATATATATATATGTTACCGCTAAAGTGCAGAAATCAGTTAATGTGCACATTACCTACTAGGCACTCGTTAAAGTGAAAATAAAATCTTTACTGGAACAACAGAAACGTTTCTGTGCGCTTAAATTAACATAATGTTATTTATTTATTTTTGATATCTGAAGAAGCAAGTTAATACGATCAACAAATTAGTTGATAGAATCAATCATCAATCAATTAAAAAACTAAAATAGAAAGAATCAAACGTTTTAAAATATTATTACAATTAGGGAAATGAGAAACAGGCGAAACAAGCGAAACCAAGCTGAAAGTGGAGGGAGAGGGGTAAGGTGTAGGGAACGAAAATGAGAGAAACAAACTTTTGAACTTTAATGATACGGAAGCCTTTAATGTGCAGATTATCTAGGTAAAATGCGGAAAACTCTTGATTCCGCACGTGAACGGAGCAAATCAGTTAATCTGCAGATTATCTAGGTAATGTATATTAACGGCTTTCGAGCTTTAGTGGTAACATATACATATATGTATATAAAGTTTTGCCCATGTTATCCTGTGAACACGATAACTGGAGTAATTTTGATTTGATTTTAACCTGCGTGGGCTATGCTGTAAGGATAGTGAAAATCTCGGCGGAGTTCGTAGATAGGCTAACCAGCTAAAAGGGGAGTGGAAATGGTGGTGGGGGTTGAAATTTTCATTTCCCCATAATTCCTTTCCAACTGAAGATAGAAAGAAAATTCAAATTAGACGAATTATCGCCTTATAATAAGAGCGATTTTTGCATTTAAAGTTTTTAATAGCTGAAATTGCTGATAAATTATGAGATGAAATGTGATTTTCCGTCCTGAAATTGCCTTTTAACCTATGCATGTTACACCTTGTTTGAAAGCTCTCGTCATTTGCAGTCTCTTCCGCCCGCTTTGATTCTTGCAGCTCCAACCGTAATGAAAACAGAGGACGAAATGTTCTTTTCCTTATATCTCGAAACAAAAGGAATCTATCTTTACCTTCCGGCTTCCCGACTGGAATTTTTGTTATTTTCCTTTACTATGCTTCATATTAATTCTAAGTTCATGAATGAATAATCGATTATGCGTGGATGATAGATTTTTTAATCATACATACCTTCTACAAGTAAAATTTTATAGGAGAATGCAAATCTTGTTAAAGTAAAAATTTATGTTAGAAATGTTATATAATTTTTAGTTAAGTTTTGAAACTTTCTGGTTTGTATAGGTCTATTTGCTAGCACAATAAGCTTCCGCTGTAATAAAACGATTGATTAACATTTAATTTCTCCAATATTTCGTTTATGATGTGTTCTCTATATTACCTCTGGCCATCGTTTCGACGTCTTCCACAATTCTCAGGTGATGAGCGAGATCTGTGGCAAGGATGATGTCCCGCATGCAGTCCAGACATGCAGTGTATTCCTTAAATAGAAATTAAAACAATGCATCAGTAAACTGTGGACATATCTGTCCATCTACATATAAGCAATACCCATTTTTCGCCATTTTTTATTACCCGTCGCTTGGCCATAGTAAACCACGACACCTGGCGCTATGTTGCCTCACGCACCTGGCCAGTAATATTCTTCGTGTACCTGATAGCTATTTTTACTTTCTCGTACACGAAGTATACAAAGAGAAAATATTGTAATTGTCAAAGAAATAAAACTCGAGATTTTGATGAATTTCCACATTTTAGACTTCCCTGAGTCCGAAAAATACAATTTTGGAATTCATGTCTGTCTCTCTGTCTGTGGACACGATTACTCAAAAACTGTTAGAGCTAGAGGGATGAAATTTGGTATGTGATCTGTACACATAATTTGAAGGTTTCTATCAGAGTTTTGACTAAATCCGTCAACGGTGAATCTCTCTGCATGCCCGTGTTCATGTGAACACGATAACTCAAGAACTTAAATAGCTAGATATATAAAATTTGGGACACAGTTTTATCATTAGGAATATAGGTCCGTATCGAATTTTGGGCCAAATCCGTCAAAGTGTCGACTGTCTGTCAGTCTGTATAATTGCATACTTGTGAACATGGTAACTCTTTAACACAATGACTTTGATAAATGAAATTTGGTATGTGGCCTTCCAATCTAAATTGCAGATCTGTGACCAATTTTTGTTTCAATCAGTTAAAAAAAAGGCGTGAAAATTGCACATTCAATTTTCTTACTCTGACGCAAGACCATTTTGCGTCTTGGCGAGCGCTTCGCGATACTCGTGACCTTGACGCGCGCTGAAGGAAATTAGTGGATAGGTTCTGGGTCAGAGTAGGTTCGAATTTTTCATCCACGTGGGGGGAGGGGAAACGACACCTTTTTTGGAAGTATACGAGAAAGTTTAGGGAAGACCATTCCCACTGATTTTGAATGCAAAATGTCACAAGGGTCTTAAGTTTTTTCTTGGACGGCCACTTGCAAATTTCCTCGTTCCTATACTTGTGCTTCGAAAGGCTCTCCGTGGATGGGTAACGGTGCCGTAGACAAATCAAATTCCTCCTCTCTACTCCTCTCGTCCAACTTGCCATTCATTCTTTCTTGTGCAAAGTCTTCCATATGATTTCTACTGCACATGTTGCACTTGAAATTAACTTCAACTTGCAGCGAACTTTATTTGATACCTCTTTTCATGCTCACTTTGCATATCGCCAATACACCATGCATAAGCGGTAATCTGCCATTTGTCTTAGGGGCTGTCCATACATGATGTCACACTTTTTTTCAATATTTTTGACCCCCTCCCCCACTCTATATTACATAAACATATATTTGCAGTTCAGAAACAAGGCACTACGTTATAGGTCATATTTTAAATTTTATTTTTAAACTTTATCTACGTGTTTTAATGACATTTGTGAGCAGGGGGAGGTTTTCTTCTAATGGTGAAGAATTTCTGCTGCTACCATATTCTCAGAACCTACCCTGAGTGCCTTTTTCGAAAAGAAAGGAATATAAGTGAAAAAAAAAATCACATAAAAGTTGTTTTAGCCCCGATTAAAAAAATACCCTCAAGTTGTGTTAATTTCAAAATAACTTCAAAATTTAATCTGCTGATTTTAAATGTTTTTATTTTAATCAAAATGTGTGATGTCACACTTCTTGTTACACCCTCCCCCCTTGTCACAAACTGTCACATTTTCACGAATCTCCTCCCCTCTCCAAGCGTGACATCTTTTATGCACGGATCCTTATTATTAAAAGTGGCATACCAACCCTCTTCCTACTGAACTGCAATTTGTTTCACAAGTTGCTACATGCCTCTTCTGTGGATTTCATGGCTGCATGCTTCTAAATGTTGTTTCATCTAAGACGCTACTTCAAATATGATGACAAATGCCATTGGAGCAAAATTTCTTTGAGATTAGTGAAGAGCATGTTCTTCATAAAATTGACTTTTTATTACCGAAAAGGAAAGAATTTCAAACGACTGTCGGGTAAACATTTGTATACAAACCTGGTATTGCACACGCAGGTTTGCTGGTTTCATTAGAGGTATCTGAAAACAGGTGCTATATTTTGATATGCTGCATCAGTTCCATCTCAAGGATAAATGTCCACTTGCCTAATACAGCCACTGTACCGAAAGTTGTATCATTAGTGTCCATTTCTCCATTTTAAGCAGTATTCTAAAGTTTTACTTAGGAAGCAATTTTATGCCTACAATTTTTCAAAGGAATCATACGCTCAAATTATACGTTAGGAACGAAAACGATTTTCGGCCATAAATTCCTGAGTTACATTAATTTTTTTTCATTGAATTAGATTTCAATATACAGAAAAACTTCCAACTTCTGTGAAAAAAGTTTTCTACTTATTATTTACGTGATATGAAAAAATATGCTACCAACAATAATTTATTGAACACGTTATTTAAAAGAAGGGCTGTCTTATCCAGTGGCTAATTGGGCTGTAGCCCAGGGGCTCCAATGATCCAAAGGAGCTTACAAATTTTCTTTTCTATATTATTTTTATTAATAATAATTTTAAAATAATCGACAAGCATTTATTTAATTATAATTTTGAATATGAAAAGGTCAACTTTTACGGCATAAATATGACATTTTCTACTTTTTTTTGCTCCTCAATTATTTTATCACGTAGATATTTTCTTTGGGCCATAGGCGCTCAGATTCCTAGTGACGATTCTGGTGGGGCGCCAAATTACTACCAAATTATAACGCGTTAATTAGATTACGGCTGACATTTTTTCTCTTTCTTGCTCATTATGCATTTTGTTAATTAGGTATTTTCTTTGGACCATGGTCACTCAAATTCCCAGTTGTGATTCTGCTGGGGCGCCAAATAACTCTAGCCCAGGACGCTCAAATTTGTTAAGACGACCCTGTTTAAAACACAAATATAGATTAAACAATAAGGTGTGAATAGAATTACTTTTATTCAATAGAATTTTTAAAATATCATTAATTAGGGGTTATTTGCGTACTTATAAAGTGCATTTTTTTCAAATATTGTGATTATCATCATCAAACATTAGAAAAACGCTGCATTCATAGATGCCAAAAGAGAATGTACACAAATAGGGATTACTGACGTTAAAACACCACATCTTAAACAATGAGAGTTGTAATAACAAAAATCTGTTGAAAGCATAAATACCAATTGTTTTATAAGTTAAAAGACTCCTACTTTTCTGGAGAGGTTTTCCAATATATTACATCCATCAGTGTTCAGAATGGCCATAGCTTGAGCAAAGTGGTGCCTCTGGAGAAAGAAAAACACGGATTGCTTGCGAGTTTTACGAATAATTATATCAGTTTAAAACCATTTTATCGACGGGAACCTCAACTTACTTCCATAACTGAACCTTCTGAACAATACAAAGCAGCCAAGTCTGATTTCTAGGTAAAGAAAAATAGAACATCATCATTTTTATGACTCTGATTTCTAGGTAAAGAAAAACAGAACATCATAATTTTTATGACTCTGATTTCTAGGTAAAGAAAAACAGAACACATCATCATTTTTATGATTCTGATTTCTAGGTAAAGAAAAACAGAACATCATCATTTTTATGACTCTGATCTCTAGGTAAAGAAAAACAGAACATCATCATTTTTATGACTCTGATTTCTAAGTAAAGAAAAACAGAACATAATTAATTTTATGACATGATATGTTCGCTAGTCTAAAAGAAAATACTAATCGAGATGAATGACAACTTACGGAGGCCACTTGAAAATTATTATTCGTCCCTCTGTGGTCTAAATCGTGACATAAACAAGCGACAAAAAGGGCGAGGCTTTCTAATTCTCTGAAAATACAAAGACAAATTCTCAACAAGATTTTGAAAGACAAAATATCTGCATGATAAAATATTAGGAGCGTGCACTATGCCTCCCTCCTTGTCTTTTTTCTCACCCTCAATCTTCCATAGGTAGATTAAGGGGACATAAGACTCTTAAATCTCGGAAAAATGGTGAAAAACTGTCAAATTCGATACATTATATCTCTGAAACAATGCAATTCACAAACTTTTTATAGAAAATGTCTGTTCTTTCTCTTATAGTACACATATTTCCATACCTTCATATTGGTATGTATTTATTTGAGAGAGTAATAAATATGGGTATAATTTTTGGAGAAAAAATGAGATAGTCACCCTTGCGCGCATGAATACGGATAAAATATTTATCTTAGCACAATATTTTGGGTATTTAAGTAATCCAAACAGTCTGTTTAAGAAACTGAAGCTCAAATTATTAACATTTAAATTTAATTTCGATTTTATATACCAATTTAAAATAAAAATGTTAAAAATAGTTAAAATTTCAACTTTTCTACACCCCCCCCAAAAAAATGGAGAAATATGTACAGAAATGTGGTTCAATTTGTAAAACATGGCAAAATACATATTCGGTAAAAATTTCATGTAGAAATATTCAATAGTTCTGGAGATATCGTGCGCGCAGTATAAAAGAAAACCACATTTTGAGAAATAGCGCTTTAAATACATGGCCATATTCAATGTTTACTTTAAAGAGTTCATACATTTTCCTTCATAACTTTCATAATTATGGGAATTTTTTAACGAGGATTGTTTTGAAATGTTCAGGAAAGACAGAGAAATAATGTATTTTTTTTTCATAAAACCGAAAATTATCGAGGTTTAACAGTCGTATTTCCCCTTAAGAATATCAACTGAACAGGAAATAAATCTTTCCCTTTATAAGCAAAAGTTTACAACACCTTACACTAATCTTCATATCTGTGAAATGTGATGATTTTTTAAAAACCAGCCGCCTTCGGCGACCAACTGGTCTCCTGCCATATTAATTTAGTCAGTAGTTGAAGTTAGAAGAAGAAAACCACCAATATCTTTCATGTGCACATTATATACAAAAATAATAAATAATAATAATTATTATTATATACAAATCTAAAATAAAGATTGTATGTTTAAAATCATACACCATAAAAGAGAAAAAAAATCTAATATATGTAAGCTATTAAAATATTTTAACACTTTCCTAATTCTGGCGATGGTTAAGCCTATTTTCGTGCTTTCTATTCGATGCCTATTTCTATCATCTTGATTTCTTTTACATCTTCTGACTGAATGAAGGTTTCGGTGACACGGCGAGCCCTCTACCGAGCATTTCAAATAATAGTTTGCAGCTGCTAAGCGTAGAATTAAGTGCAGCTGTGAAAACGTTCATTGAAGCAGTCAGAAAGGTTAGTCCGGCGGTTTGTTTACATTTGACTGTTGCCATTCGACAATAAGTAATTAGAACGATATCTGTTCCACGTACGTTAGTGTTATATATATATATATAGATCAAATAAGATATTTATAAGTGTTGTGAATTCGCGAGTAGCGAGTTGTACATTGGTGAACGTTGTTAAATGTAGAGTTTTCAATATTGTCACCACTACATTGATCAACGTTGTGGCAATATAGAATTTCCAATATTGTTTACACAGTGTTATACAGCATTTGGCTTTTTAATTAAAAATTTTTCCATTGAATGTCTGAAATAAAATCTTAAATAATATGAATTTTTAATCTAAAACTAATATTTTTGTGCCAAAATTTTACTTTTACAAAACTTCTAAAAATTTAGATACAGCATTCGGTATTCCCACTATCGTTCAATATTGCCCAAAATATTTTGCAATATTGTTGCGCTACTGGGGACTAGCCAACTAATCTATTTTGCTAATTTCAAACTGTGATGGGTTGACATGAAACAAGCGTAGACACAACGTTAAATTTAGGCAAAGGAGCTCATTGATAAAAAAAATTCCTTTCCTTTCAAAATGCAGAACACGACAGAATGGATTGGTTGACGGTTCTGGAATATCAGACTTACGACAGGTAGTTCCCCATGAGGTTGACGTTTTTGTGCATTAGGTAACAGAAGTGGGCGACAGCGAAGGCGTGCATCCAGTTGTGGTAGGGCGGATCCCTGTAGCCCTTTTTCACCATCAGGACGAACCTTCGCGAGGAAAAAGAGATGCGTGGCAATTGAAATTAAGCGTGTTTGTGAAATTGAGCAAAACACAACACATCAAATTTACATGAAAGATAAAGTTTAGGGCAGCGGTTCCCAACGGCCGTGGATAGCTTATTGGTGGGCCGCTGAACACTAGTCACGAGTCAAAGTCAGGGGTAAAGAAAGTGAAAGTACCATCAAATAAAGAATATTCTGATTTATTAGTTAGAATTTTTCTTCATAGATGGAGCTAGGTGCTAGCTTCTAATTCTTTGTTGCCTCCTGTGTATTTGGCGTCGCCCGCTTTACATCTAAAATTTCGGCAGAGAGTGTTAGGTTTAACACACTCTCTAGTATCTTTTGATTATTCATTAATTATTTTGCATTTTGATCTTTAAGAATGTTTCTCATATTGATATTGGACAGGATTCAGGCCACAAAGGGTATACTTTTGATTTATAATCTTACCCTTGACAGAAAATTTTGTCTAATTTGGAATCTTTATGGCGAGTGGTCTTCGATAAAGTTCGCCATTCGATTCCTCATTCATTTCTTCCGTTTTGAACATTTTTTACTTTCTAAATTAATTTTTACTTTCTAAATTAATTTTTTTGTGTTTTAAATATTATCGTTTTAAACATCTGTTGATGCAATCACTTGAGGCCGTTGCGTTAGTACGCTTAAAAATGTATTGTCATCGTTTATGTTTAAATCTGCTGTTTCTTATCTATACTTTTCTTTCTTTTTTAACTTTAATTTTTGTTTAGTATATCTATTATCAAATGAAGAAGACTCTTTAATTGAACTATCATGCGACCAGACTCTAAAATCGCTTTTAGAACAATATCATTGGTCCGGTTCTAGATAAATGTTCGGCAAAAGTATCCAGCAATTGCCAAATTTGCACTGAGACATTTGATTTGGTTCTCAACCACATATCTGCGTGAACGTGTTTTAACAACTTTAGTGTTTTTGAAACATAACTATAGAAACAAACTGAATGTAGAAAGTGACTTGAGGCTGAAACTGTCAAGTTTTAATCCAGATATTGAATCTCTCGTGGGCGACAAACAGTGTCAAAAACCCCCATTGAATTTTTTTTTATTTTGAATCTTGACCGCTTGTTTTTGAGTTGAATTACATTGCGACAGCTAAGTATCAACAATATTTTTTTATTTATAAACCATACAATTTTACAGTAAACTCAACTAATTACTGACATATGCGTGCATAATATATTTGTTTGTGTTTTTTATTTGCCTATTTAGTTAGTGGGCCTCAAATATTTTCTTACAAAACAGGTGGGCCGCACAACCAAAAAGGTTGGGAACCGCTGGTCTAGCGTATCAGAATAAAAACGCATTGAGAACACATTGTTTAATCTTGATTTAAACCATGATATGTAATTGAACTCAAAAGAAGAACAGAAGGTTGCACAAAACGTTTAATTTCGACAACTACGAAACTAACTTAATTCTTAAATTCCATATTAGTAAGGTTGCCAACTTTTTTACAATGAAAGGGAGGACATAAATAAATTGAAGAAAAAAATACCAAAAATAAAATAAACATTTGATTCATTTGCAACAATAATGCAGTATACACCATAATATGATAAATGCATAATAAAAACATTTGTAACATTTTATATTGTTATTATGGTTGTTGTGTGGTGGTATGCATGCCTATTAATTATTATTATTTAAATGAGTATTTTCCATAGAATTAATATTTTTTGTCAATCTTTCAACAATATATTGGAAATCTGAACAAGAAATATACTTCATATTGAATTTTACAGTGAGTGCTGCGACTAGAGTATCAACATTCAATCGCGTTTTCTCATTTGTCCAAAAATAAATAGTAATTGAAAAAACCCGATTATCATCGATCGAATACTGAGATTTACAGATTAGTCTTAAAATATCGGAAAAAGAGGACATTTTGGAGGACTCTTTTCGAGGGAGAACAGCACTTGCAAAAGGAGGACATTTAAGAGGACTCTTTTCGAGGGAGAACAGCACTTGCAAAAGGAGGACTGTCCTCCCTAAAGGAGGACGGCTAGTCACCTTAATACTAGTTAACTGTATTACTATGCGTGCATCTGGTATTTATAAGCAGGGCGAATGTGCCCAAATTATATTTCAGAAATTACAAAAAAGGAAGATTTCTCTTGAAATTTAAAGACGCGGCATAGCTTTGAAATGCTTATGAAGTGGTATTTATTTATTTATTCAAAGAAAGCACACTACAGAAATGATTCCAATTACAGAGTGCATGATCAAAAACTTACAAAAATCACAAGCCACAAAGTGAATTAAAACACAAAGAGAAAAAGTAACTGCAGAGAATACAACAGTTCAAAGCTCAAAACCACATCAATTATAAAAATGTAAACACATAAATGTTTTAAAATAAAAACACGCAATTACAAAAGCACTAAAAATACACTGAGGCTCCAAAAGTTCATGTTGAACACCGTCACATTAAAATTATAAAAAAACAACACAATTTTTTAAAAAATTGAACTGAGATTGAATTTAGTTCAGTATTGAACATGACACTCACTTGGCAAGGGTGTCGATAGGAATCCGCCACCGCCGAATCATTCCCAAATCGTGAAACATGGTCATGACAGCCTTTAAAAGGAAATAGAAAAGAATAACCATAAGGATCACATATAAAACAGAACTACGTCAACGAGACACTTCTACAGCCTTGACATTCTAAGGCAAGTCTTCATGCACTGTGTGTCGAGATGCCACGTGACGTCGCAAAAACTCACATAGAACCTCACGCTTCGAATTCTTCAATATTTGTGAGCAAAAATGTCTAAGAAAATCATTTCTTAAAAGATAAAACAATACGCTGAATAAGTTTAATTGAATTTATTCATGAAAACGTTATAAACATTTTTCATCGAACGGCGCTGAGGGCGAATGCATTAGAGAGTTGTCGGTGTTGTCAGGAGAGAACAGGGCTGTTGAAATTCTGTTTTCTCCTGACAAAAATCTCTGAATTTAGAGAATGATTGCGTAGGTAGATTCAGTTCTATACGATAGCACCGATCGTTCATCTGCACCCAGAACTTCGCAATTCTATGGCAAGCATTTTGGGAACTGTCTTGTAAATATTTGCATAATCAATAATAAAAGAATAATTTATAACTTTCTGTCGGAAAACTTCTTTCAGCCCAAATTGAAGAAAAGACCGCGACTCTTCTACAGCCTTGACATTCTAAGGCAAGTCTTCATGCACTGTGTGTCGAGATGCCACGTGACATCTCAAGAACTCACATAGAACCTCACGCTTCAGATTCTTCAATATTTGTGAGCAAAAATGACTAAGGAAATCATTTCTTAAAAGATAAAACAGTACCCTGAATAGGTTTAATTGAATTTATTCATGTAAACGTTATAAACAGTATTCATCGAACGACGCTGAGGGCGGATGCATTAGAGAGTCGTCGATGTTGTCAGGCGAGAACAGGACTGTTGGAATTCTGTTTTCTCCTGACAACAAATCTCTGGTTTTAGAGAATGATTGCGTAGGTAGATTCAGTTCTAAACGATAGCACCAATCGTTCATCTGTACCCAGAACTTCGCAGTTCTATGGCAAACATTTTGGGAACTGTCTTGTAAATATTTGCGTAATCAAGAATAAAAGAATAATTTATAACGAACTGTCAGAAAACTTCTTTCAGAGCAAATTGAAGAAAAGAACCCCGTTATCTTGGCAATAAGAAACTACAAGCTGTTTATAGTATTATATCAAAATTAGAAAATAACCCATCATGGTATGACGGGTGCAAATTGCATCTTCATTAGAGAGATTTCCCGTCAAATCTGACATGTTTAAATAGATATATATGCGAGAGATATGTTTAACATGGATTGAAAACAAATAAAATAAACATATGTATTATGACAGGAAATATCTTTTTATTTACATATTATTTACATCTTTCTTTATTCAAAAACCCTCTTCGTAAACAACATTCCGTGTGAAGTATTTTTCGATGTTTAAAAATTTTCCTTGTACTTCAGATGTGTGTAATTTTAACATTGCCAAAAAATATTATCAAATTATATCATCACGATTGCACTAAATAATTAGATGCATCGTGGCGTCCAAACTATATCACGCGCATAATATACCACTGACGTAATTTACTACTTTTTATTAAAAAACGGAAATTAATTTGAAATATAGGATTAATATAATTTAAAATTTCTCGGGAACTATCGATCATAGCGAGAAAAATTTTATATCAATGGATAGAAAATTTTATTCAATTCGAAATTAGAACGACAATTACTCTTTTAAATTTAAAATGACAAAAATTTAGGTTCTCTAACAATGAAATAATGCTGTTTAACGTCTCGCAGTGCTACGGCGCGAGTTTTATTGTTGGTGACGTCAGAGCGTTACCGAGAGATCTGGTCTATTATATTAGTAATGCAGGATAAAAACGTACAGTAAGATGTTAGATGACATGATATGTGATGTTTCTCTTGTGATGATGACGTCATGTGAAATGACATCATGACAGATAGTTCATCGATCGGAGAATATTTCTAACCCGCTTCACGACTATTCTGTAAAATGCGGTGCTTGCTACATTATTTCGATAAATCAAGCGATTCTACAAAGAATATTCTATACTTCTGCCGATTGTGAAACGAAGCGTTGGTCTTGGGAAAAGATTAGAGTATATAGGACAATTCAAATTCATATGATTATTTTCGAAACGTAACTAATTATTTGTAAGTAAGTAAAAACTATTTTTATCAAATCAGTAAATATTTTTTAATTATGAAATTAGTCTCTCTATTGCTTGAGTGAATAGGGGTAGTAAATTTTGTTTCTTTACTACATGCGAATAATTCAAACTGTAGAATACTTCGATTTCCATTTCTCGACATTACTTGAGTCTACATTAACTCGAGTTAAATTTGTTTAACATAAGAGGAGTTTTTCATCAAAAAGGGACAGTTCAGCTTCTTTCGCAAAAGTGCTTTTTAACACTGCTCTAGTCTGAGTACCAAACTGTACCAGCGGGAGTGTTCTCCCCTAAACTTTCTCGTATACTTCCCCAAAAAGTTGCCGTTTCCCCTTCCCCCGCGTGGCTAAAGAAATTCGAACCTACTGTTACCCAGAATCCAATGACTATCAGAAGGTTTTTCATTATAGTGATTGAAAAATATCTAGGTAAAGAATCAAATTCATAGAGATGATTACCAATTTTCCGCTCTTACCGGCTCAAGGACAAACTAACGTAATTCGCTCCATAGCTTTCGCGTGCACAGAAGATTGCTTCCAGTACGCATGTGCGTGGAGATTACTTTTGAAAAGAATCCGTTAATTATACAGACCGACAGACAGTCAACCCTTTGACGGATTTGGCCCAAAATTTTATACGGACCTACATTCATGACGATAAAACTGTGTACCAAATTTTATCCATCTAGCTATTCAAGTTTTTAAGTTATAGTGTTCGCATGACGGCGGACAGACATACAGGCAGACTTCCCTTAGACGGATTTTGTCCAAAATTTGATAGAAACCTACAAATTATATGTAAAGATCACATACCAAATTTCATCCCTGTAGCTCTAATAGTTTTCGAGTTATCGTGTTCACAGACAGACACACAGACATAATTCCAAAATTGTGTTTTTCGGACTCGGGGAGGTCTAAAACGTGGAGATTCGCCAAAATCTCGAGTTCGAATTTTTCGACGATTATCATACTTTCTCTTTGTATACTTCGTATACGAGAAATCAAAAAGGTACTGTCTCATTTTGCCTCAAAACTTATTTTTTTCTCATTTGTAAAGCTATTCAAAGATCTTAATTTCTTTTGAAAATAAATATTTTAAATTCAAAAACCCAACCTCGTAAAATTTATATGTTCAGTTTTGATAAGAAACTCTTCATATGTAATGTATAATTTTCGACATAAGATATATTTCCTGAATCTTCTTCTCACCATTGTCATCTCTTGCTCCTTCAGAGACCGTGGAATGAAAGTCAACTTGGCAAAATCTTCACTCAATTCTTCTGGCGGAGGAATATCTGTTTCGGCCAACTTCTTCACATCTTCCGGTAGCACCTGCCGAAAAGAGCGAAATTATTTGAAGGCAATGATTATTATCGTGAAATCACAGCAATCATCATCGTTGCTGCGATTCTGGAGTTTGAAAGCATCCATCAACTTACAAGAAAAGACATATTTTTGGAAATGGCGGCCTATATGACAAAGCATACTTGAAATCTATGAAAAACAAATTAAATTTTCCCAATTACAGAAAGAAGGTATGTATAGCTGGGAAACTCTTAAAAGACAATAATAAATCTGTTTTCATATTTTTATATGCCTATTTTACGAATAGGTAAGCAAAAATTTAAAAGAAAACAATTTTTTAATTTCACATGATCACAAAAGAAAAATTCAGAATTTAATTAAGTATTTTTAGTACAAGAGGAAAACAAGTAAGTAAGCGAGCACGTTTAAAAGCCTCTACAAAATTTCACTGTTAAAGCAGGATAAATTAAAAAGGGTATTCTCCTAATGGTACAGGTGTAGAAAATATTGCTAGACATAAGAACAGATGATTTGTAAGACAAAATAAAATTGATTATACTAGTTATACCATGTCAATAATGTTTTTCCTGATACATCCCGACGACTGTCTTTTGGCCCTTCCGCTTCCAGGATCTCCTGGGAAAAGCTTCCACCACAGCCCGAGATGTTTTTCGGGATTATATGACATCAGTTGGAATGGAATTTAGTCTGTCACATATATGTGACGTCGGGCTCTGGTTAGAAACGGCTGTGTCACATATATGTGACGATTGGATACTAGTTATACCATGCCATTAATGTTTTTCCTGATACATCCCGACGACTGTCTTTTGGCCCTTCCGCTTCCAGGATCTCCTGGGAAAAGCTTCCACCACAGCCCGAGATGTTTTTCGGGATTATATGACATCAGTTGGAATGGATTTTAGTCTGTCACATATATGTGACGTCGGGCTCTGGTTAGAAACGGCTGTGTCACATATATGTGACGATTGGTAGCAACAGAGTTAAAGTTCACCTTGATAATTGCTGCTAAAAGAAATCTTTCATTAGTTGAAAAGTTCGAGTTCAGGGCTGTTCATCCGGAATTTAAGAATGTGTTTGCAAACCAAGACAAGAATTTCAAATTGTTGAAGAACAAGTATAGGAAGGTAACACTTTCAGAAGGAACAGTTTAACACGCCACGCACTTTGACTCACGCCGGTGATTCACGCCTACTATCTCATTCGATGCCCCTTTCTCTACGAAGATATAGCAGAGAAGGGGCTTGAGATAGAATCTCAGGCGTCGGTCATTGCAGCGAACGTGCTAAGTGGAAAATATAACAAACGGTGAACGTTTTGTGGTGTTCTAGAGCAGCGGTTCCCAACCTTTTTAGTTGTGCGGACCACCTTTTTACTTTCTCGTATACGAAGTATACAAAGAGAAAGTATTGTAATCGTCAAAAAATTCGAACTCTGGCTTTTGACGAATCTCCACATTTTAGACCTCCTTGAGTCCGAAAAACACAATTTGGGAATTATGTCTGTCTGTGAACACGATAACTCGAAAACTATTAGAGCTACGGGGATGAAATTTGGTACGTGATCTTTACACATAATTTGTAGGTTTCTATCAAATTTTATACAAAATCCATCTATGGGAAGTCTGTCTTTCTGTCTGTCCGCGGTCATGTGAACCATATAACTCAAAAACTTGAACAGCTAGATGAATAAAATTTGGTACACTGTTTTATCATCATGAATGTAGGTCCGTATAAAATTTTGGGCCGAATCCGTCAATGGGTTGACTGTCTGTCGGTCTGTATAATCGCATAATTGTGAAAATTAAATCTCCTAAACTCTTTGGCTTAGACAAATAAAAATTATAATGATGGTAGCTAACATTAATTATAGATCTGCGCCGAAATTTCGTTTCAATCGGTTAAGAAAAAGGCGTTCAAATTGCATAATTAATTTTTCTAATCCGATTCTCCATACACATGCGTACTGGTAGCAATCTCTGTGCACGCGGAAGGATTACATCACCTTTTCCTTGTTTTACTTGCGTAGTGGAAGCAATCTCTGAGCATGCGCAAGCTATTCTGCGATAACGGAACTAGGTCATTTGCTCCGTTTGTCCTCCGCACGCTGAGCTTGCATTGCTAGAGTTTGATAAAAAAAAAATATATTGATAAGTTTTAATACATACGCATCTCTTGGAATATGATTCTTCACCTAAATATTTTACTATCGCAATAATCTACAATGAAAAACCTTCTGATAGTCGTTGCATTCTGGGTTACAGTAGGTTCGAATTTTTTATCCACGCAGGGGGAAGGGAAATGACAAATGTTTGAGAAGTATACGAGAAAGTTTAGGGGAGGCCACTCCCGCTGGTTGTAAAAAATATTCTAAGGCCACAGACTAAATAAACAAGTAAAAAATACATTTATATAGAAATCTATATAATATGCATGTATATGTCAGTAAGTAGTAAAACTTACTGCAAAAGATTTACAAATATATTATATATAACAAAATCAGAGGGAGTGTTCTCCCCTAAACTTTCTCGTATACTTCTCGAAAAAGGTGCTGTTTCCCCTCCCCCAGCGTGGATAAAAAAATTCGAACCTATTGTAACCCAGGGTCCAATGACTATCGGAAAATATTTAGGTAAAAAATCAAATTCGAAGAGATGCGTTCCGATTAAATGAATACCGATTTCTACTCTTTCTTGGTTCAAGGACAATCCTTCCGCGTGCACAGATTGCTACCAAGTACACATGCTCATGGAGAATCGGATGAAAAAAAGCGCCAAGCAGGAGTCAATAAATATCGTGCACAGAGGATTGCGCTCAAGACGCATGCGCGTGGAGATAGCGGACTTTTTGGAGATGCGCTTATACAGACCGACAGACAGTCAACCTTTTGACGGATTTGTCCCAAAATTTGATACGGACCTACATTCATGATGATAAAACTGTGTACCAAATTTCATCCATCTAGCTATTCAAGTTTTTGAGTTATAGTGTTCGCATGACCGCGGACAGATAGACAGACAGACAGACTTCCCGTGGACGGATTTTGTCCAAAATTTGATAGAAACCTACAAATTATGTTTAAAGACCATATACCAAATTTAATCCCCGTAGCTCTAATAGTTTTCGAGTCATCGTGTTCATAGACACACAGACAGACATAATTCTATCATTGTGTTTTTCGGACTCAGGGAGGTCTAAAACGTGGAGATTCGTCAAAATCTCGAGTTCGAATTTTTTGACGATTACAATACTTTCTCTTTGTATACTTTGGATACGAGAAAGTAAAAAGAGTGATGACTCACAGGAGTGGCGTTAGAGCCCGCAATATTTCATTTTTACAAACATGAAACAAGTCAAGTTAAATAAAAGTGCATAAAAATGTTTTTTATGTACGTTTAAAATTTATTGCAGAGAAAGGACTTTCAAGGATAAAAATACTGTACGCATTTTAAGATAAATTTCATAATGCATCGCAGGAAGAATAAAATCGTGTACATTGTACAGTATAAATACATGCATTTTCCAAATAAGCAAAACATTAACAAAAAACGCAGGCTAAATTGTATCATAAACTATTTAATTTTATTTTACTGTTCATTTATAAATGATTACACTAATGCGAAAACGTAGTCATAAAATGAAAGAGTCAAAACTGACAGTTTTTAGTTTTTAAAAAAGTCCATGTTATCAGATGTAATTAAATTTTTCTTCATTTTATTAAGGATAAATATTTTTCAAAAGGCTGGATAGACATTTAGCATTATAGTTCAGAGTATACTGTTTAAACTTATTATAGGCGCAGAACAAAGCAATTTAATTTGAATAAACTGTAGTAAAAGAATAAAAGAATCCAGCCAAGCAGACGTTATCAAGGGTCGCCTGCTGGCATGGCTTCAAAAAATGGGAGCTTTTAATGTAAGAAGCTTGACTTTCGTCACAGAGGAAATTTCTTGTGACCCGAAAGATCCCAAGAGAAGAAAAAGACATAGTAAGGACTGAGCACAAAACTTTTTTACACATCAAAACAAAAACGGCAATAAAATTTAGTTTAAAAAAAGATTTTAAGAATAAAAATTATTAGCCATTAAGCATTTAAATGCCGTCAAGGAAACATTAATCAAATAAAAAAGTATTCAATTTACTTTAAGTCCTTACTTTGACTTTCTCTTCTCTTGGGATCTTTCGGGTCACAAGAAGTTTCTTTTGTCACGAAAATCAAGATTCTTGCATAAAAATTCCAATTTTTGGAATCCATGCCAGCGGGTGACCCTTGATAACGTCTGCCTGGCGGATTCTTTTATTACAGTTTATTCAAATTAAATTGGTTTGTTTTTCTGCTCGTATAAAAAGTCCTGTCTGCTTTTATTTTTTCGTTCGCAGCAGCATCTTGCGCGCTACTGAAACAAGGTATTTCTTTTGCTTTTTGCTTTCATACTTTGTGATTTTATTTATTACTCTGTATATCTGTTTAAACTTATATATTTAGAAAGAGTGATCGTATTTTATGAAACTAATGACAAGAAACTGACCTGCATGTGATACATCATAAGTTCATTAGATAACCTGCTGCGATGTTGAGCGTCTCGAACCTTCTTCCACATCAGAGACTGGAAGAGAACAAAACAATGTCGAAATAATTCAGCTGTGCTACAAAATGTTAATCAAACCATGCAAAAGTTACAAAATCATGTAAAAGGGATAACAATAACTTCAGAAATTAGAGAAAAAAATAAGCAAACAAATACAATATCCCGAATATTTGATCAAGTGATTTTTTTTTAAATGATGCATTTTTAATAAGAAATAACTTGTAGAACTATTAGCTGATATATTCAGATAAAATTTTAATGTATAGTTCTTTAATTTTTTTACGTAATAGAGAGAAAATATATGAAAATACAGATAAAAATCCTCTTGAATGTAAAATAGTACGAATTGAAAAGATGTCTTTTTTATTTGATAAAATAAAATGTTAAATGCGCTATTGATTCCAAAATTCGATTTAGGAATCTATGGCGCATTTTGTATTCTCGTGTTTAGTTTTACTTCACAAAGCAGTGTAAAACAACGTGTAGAGATATATTACAGGACATGCGCAGTGTTGGTTGTGACATCGTGGGATTCGAATCTATTGAAAGAGATGCACAATCATATAACACAATACAAGTTAATTCTAAAATCACTTATCTCTGAAAACATATTTTACATATTGTTGCAAAAATGTAATGTCGCTTTCCTGCCTGACTAGTCATATGTTTGGGAAGAAAGTTTTACAGTGATAAGTATGGGATGGCCGGGCCTGGACCCCTGACCTTAGCGACGAACTTGGCCACCATTTTGGCGACCTTGGCGACAAATCGATTATACAAGAAAATGCGACCCTTTTCTCCATATCTCTATTTGGAAAGAAAATACACTTGAATGTACGAGAAAATTCCATGTGACGTCACGGTCTGTCGGGGAGAGTATTTAAGGGCCGCGCTTGGAACGGAGTGTGGAGTGAATGTTGATCGACTGAGATCGCCTTTGGAGTGCGAATCCCTTCTTGGAGTTCTGTCCGCTGTGCGAGCTAGTAAGCTGTTAGACGGCGAGCGGTATTGAGTAGTGTGTGTTGATCTACTGGAACGACTTTGGAGTTTCGTCTGCAGTGCAAGCTAGTAAGCCGGTGAGCTGAGCGCTACTGAAAATGCTGTTATTGTCGTTATTGGTGATTTGCCGACTGTTTGTGTTTCTAAATCTCAAAGTACTGAACTGTTATTATCTGTGAGTCTGTTTACGTTGCTAATCTGTGCAAGATCTATTATTTCCTGTTCTTCATGTTTTCCTGCATATTTGTAAATAAACCTTCATTCTTCATTATCCTGCGTGTTGGACTGTTTACACCATACACCCACAGAACGATTTTTGTTACAATATCTTGTTGGTTAGAATTGATACAGTTTTACAAAGACATGCTAATATAAATGTGTGTGCAATAATAGTTTTTAAAGAATGTACATCATTTAAATTATCAGTGCAAACGAAAATACTTTTATACACAATTATTCCTTTCAACTAAAAATGTCTTAGAAATTAGTGTGAAAAGGCTAATAAACCAAAGAATCCATACAGCCTTATTGATAATAATGTGTTTTTCGCATCTTTGTATAAAATGATAAGATTGTAGATTAGCACTACCTAAAGTTCAGTATTTGAAATAACTGTTTTTTTTAATCCAAATACTATTTGAATTAAAATATTAAGCAATGTTGCCAGCGCTATTTTGTAATTTGTTTTATTATCATATACTTTGCAATTAACCAAAAACAAATAAATAAATATATTTATTTTCTACCTCTTGCTTTAAAAATTAATTTAAGGATATTTAAAAAATGTTTTAAAAATACAGAATATTTACTTTGGTTCTCTAATTATATAATTTTTTCTTTCAATTTCATGTTTCACTTGTGTTTGGTACAGTTTTTAATATAAATACTAAAGCAGCTTACATGCATAATACTAATTCCGCAGTAGATAGCAAAAGCTTTGGCGATCTCTTCGTCAAAAAAGGAAAAGCACCGGCCATTTATTTTGTTGCACAGTTCTGCCACGCCTATAACGCCTGAAAAATAAAAAGAAACTCGTTATTGAATGAAGGTTAACTATTAATATTTTTCCATTTCCTAAATACAGTTGAATTTCCCTTACCTTTGTCATCTTTTATGGGAAAACAGAGGATGTTTCTGAAAAATAAAAAAGACAAATTCTTAATGTTCTACATAGTTAATGTAACCCTTCTTTCTAAATAATCCGGGATAGCCTCTAATTTTTTTCTTTGTCCCGGGTTTAAAAAAAGTCCAGGATTTGCACCGATTTTGAATACACTTGTCCCGTTTCTTTCTTTTAAGGTATCCGACTGGTTTAACATCGTCGTTTTCGATGAAATTATCAAAAAACTTTTTATGACTTAATTTTGTAGTCTCTTTAACCAGCTTTCTAAAACTGTCTCACTTTTTACTCTACGTGAATTACAAATGGAGCTACAGCTTTTTTATTACCGAACTGTAAGCATTATTTTATTTTGTATGAAAGCTTTAAATGTGTTTTCTGAGAAATGATGTTTTTGAGGAAACTGTGGATCTTAACAATGATTTCTCAAAAAGTTATTCAAGTATTGATATGAAATTTTCTGAGATTGTTTTCTGTAATATGCTCGATGTTTTCCTCTAAAAACTTAGGTCAATTTTAAAATCAAGTATTATTTTTAAGTGCTTAAATATAAACGAAGAGCATTTTTTATGAAAAATTACCAGTTTAGTAACTATGTTCAGCTATATCTCAAAACTATTTTGAAGTACAAGAAATATTTTAGAGCACAACACAGATAACTGTCATAAAAATGTACTCCTGCAAGGATTTATGTATATTTAGAATATGATTTTGTCTATGGCTGTTAGCGTAAGGCAAATATTTTAGTCATTTTTCTTCAAATTTCTCAGTTTTTTTTAAATATTATTTTGAAAGCCTAATTTTACAATATTTTCATACTTTTAAAACACATACAGTTGAAAAATAACAGTAAAAAATATATAAAAGTTTTTTTTTCAAAAAAATGTCTCCGAACACAGTCGGATATGACCCGTTTCTTTCTTTTAAGAAATAACAGTAATTTTTAAAGGATTAATTTGATTCAATTTTGGAAAAATAGCTTTTGAAGAATTCTCTTTCCGATTTTTTTCATTATACGCAGGATATAGTCACCTTATTTCAGTAATTCCATTTTCATATTATAATCATTTTGATAACTTTTAAAATTCGGTGTATTGACTCATGTTGTCATGCTAATTATAGATATATTTATTTACCTTATTTTAGTAATTCTATTTTCATATTATAATTATTTTGGTCATTTTTTAAAATTCCGTGTTTTGACTCATGTTGTCATCAATGCAAATGGTAAAATAATCAGACAATGCGGATTTGCTAGGAAAATCCCTGGACAAATGAAACAGCTTTAGATCATCCTCCTCCGTTAAGTTATTATTGAAGTTCAGAAAATATAACCACTGAAATACGACATCTTTAATATCAAAAAGAATATAAACAATTCCAATTAATTAACAATTAAATATATTTATTAAAATATGTCTAAAGCTGCAAAATTATTTAGATATTTATCCCTTTAAAGATCCATTTTTTTCTAGTAGTGTTATAATGAAATAACTTTGATATTGAGATTAATTTAAGGAAAAAAAATCAGCTTATTGTATGATATTAATTTTTGTTAATTATTTCTATTAATTAATAATTAATTAGCAATTAAAGATACGTCTTTATGAGAAATTGGAACATCTAAATCTTTTTTTCATCGAAAAATTCGACGAGAACTTACGCCAACCTTAAAAATTGCATTTAAGAATTGATGAACTTGGTGGGAAGTATAATTCCACTGCCTTATAAAGGGGTTAAGGTAATTTATTCTGCTTTGGTACTTTAAGTTTGTTTAAAGATGAACTTGGTGGGAAGTATAATCCCACTGCCTTATAAAGAGGTTAAGGTAATTTATTCTGCTTTGGTACTTTAAGTTTGTTTAAAGTGGCAAGGAAATAAAGGAGTATAAGTCGTAAAGTAACTTCTTTTTCTTTGTTTTAATACAAGGTGCGTTCGAAAAGTTCGGTGCATGGTCTCAAAAAATAAAGGAAACAATGTATACAAACAAAATACCTTTACTGGCATTCAAAGTAATCACCATTAGCTGCAATACGCTTTTGACATCGGTTGTACAGCTGCTGGAAACTGTCAGCAAACACTTCTTTCGGTATCGCTCGAAGCACCGTTGTCACACGTTGCTGGACCTGCGCAATGCCGGAAAAGCGCAGACCTTTTTCTTACGCTTTTGCAAATGTTCGTGAATAATGTTGCTCACACTGTCTAGTCTTGTCTTCAATTCTTCTGCTATCTTTCTCAAAGACAGCCGTCGATCATCCGCAAGCATCCGTCGCACTCGTACAATGTTGTCTGGAATTGTGCTTATTGGTGGTCGACCCGAACGCGGCTCATCTTTGGCATCTTCATCTCCGTCTCTAAAGCGTTTAAACCACTCAAAAACACACTTTTTACTCACTGCGTCCACACTGTACACTTTCACTAACATTTCGTGTGTCTCCGTCGCTGTTTTGCTTAATTTGAAGCAAAACTTGATGTTCACGCGTTGCTCCATTTCGCAGTGTCGGGCCTTCTCACAATCACTCTTTAAATTGGTCGTAGCGCGCGCTTCCGCTTAACTGTCGTTATTTGGACGCTAGGGGGCACTAGTTGCCATATCTCTCACTGCGTCAGCGTGAGCGCAGCATCCGAACCAGCGCGGTTATCCAAATATGGGACCATTCACTGAACTTTTCGAACGCACCTTGTAAAATAGTAATGAAAAGTAAAGAAAACTGTAACATAGTAGGTTTATTTAACTGATTTAATAACTGTAGCTAACTGTGTTGTTTGTGCAACTATTTATTGTTTTTATCTACACCGGATTCAGTCATGTAGTCTAATGCTGCAAACATCTATCGAAATGAAGTCCTCAATAAACAAGATAATCTTAAAATGGCGTACTCCCTTGTGCGATCAAAGAACGCTACATACAGGTGTCTCAGTATGAAGACAATATGTAACAAGAACTTCGATGCGTTAAAAACTTTTATATCTTATTTTTTAGCTTTCTATCTTTTTGGAAACAAAGGTATTTTTTTCCCCAAAGAAACCAAAGTGTTACCTCGTTTTGAAACCAGTAGTTTCGTCCATTTTCCTATAGAACAGAGGATGAGCGTATGCATCATGAATGTTTAGAAGTTCCCCTAAGCAAACAGAAATTTACACAGAAATTAGCTTTGAAAAAATGAATATATTTTAGCATCGGGAAAATAGATAATTATGTTTATTAAGAAAATTTGGGAAAAGTAGAAAAATTTAACGTATAACATGAAAGTACTTGGAAATGGGTGAATATATCTGAACTGTCATAAAATTTTCTGGAACAAATGAAGAGCGGACAGAAACACTGGAGTACTAAAATATCTAGCAATAGTGTCAAGGCAAACAGATACGACAGAACTAGCAGATTATGGGACGAAATATCGGCTCAGAAATGGCACGTTAAGGTAGCAGGAGGCGCATTGATATCAGTTTGGTATAGGTAAATGGACCAGTTTCTTGGCAACCACGATCATCAATCAGGTTTGACATGCATGGATTTCTTCTTCTGAAGGCGCATGAGGAACATGGTCTACAAAAGTTCCATCGAGTTCCACGAAAATCTAGAGGTCAGATCTCTGCTATTGTTCCTCATTTTGAAGCAAAATAAATAAACAGAATTCAGAGGTTCCCTTGGTTGTAGATTAAAATTAACTTCTAAAAGAAGTTTATTTTTTATACTGAATAACACAAGTGTTTGAAAAACTAGATTTTGTAGTCGGTGCAGTGTTTCTTGATGAAATGCTATGTTTGTACGAAAGGCCATATTTTTCTGCGCAATCACATGACATAATATTAATAGAATAAAATTGATTGTCCGCTAAAATAAAGAAAGGAATTTAGAAATTAAAATATCTATCTCAAGAGTCGTAGAAGCCTTTAAGCTTAAGACACTTCAATTAAATATTTTAACAATTCTCATACATTGGCGGGATATAAAACAAAGCTGAAAGACTTCTTAAAGTACAATGTAAATGAATAAAATAGGCTACGTAAGTACTATCTGAACCGAATGTAAAGCTGATTTTTAATTTTTAAAAATTAACTCGTGCAGCAAGTCGAATGTAAAGATCACGATTACATACATGACACTGCATAAAAATGTAGAGAGTATCCCTTCAGTTGTTTTTACTTATATATTTCTCATTTCTCTTAAAATAATTTGATGGTGGTGCAGAGTGGGGCAGCAGTTCTTTCGATGATATAACAAGGAGCCACAATTTTGAGAAGACAAATTAATTTTATTAAAAACATTTAAAACTGATAAGTGAACTCAACTCGAGTTCATAAAGAAAACATATCATAATAATACATACATACATAATCATCATAACTCATCATAAGACATCACTCCAATTCTGCTTTACTGGAAGGGAAAGGAGGGTAAGAGTACGCAGGGATTTTTTCCCTGTTGGCAACAGTGCAAGCAGAAGCAAGTGTGATCATATCAACATGTGTGTTTTCAACTATCTCAAGTGACTGCCATTATTTTCATCCTTGCTGTCTTTCATTTATCAGGTAATACATGATTTCGTTATGTTAGCATGTAATTTTTCTGTGAAGAAACCTTAATTTTTTTGTAAATAAAGGACTAATGATTTCTTTCAAAATAAATATCATTATGAGGTTTGTTCCCTTCCGAACAACGTGGCCAAGTTAGAATTTAACTTTAGTGAATTCTACGGCCATCTATGGACGATTTAGAGAAGCGATACATCGGCGGCTAAGAGTACGCACAGACCAGATATGCGTACTCTTATCCGTTCTGTAATTTGAAGCAGCCATTCCAACAAAACTTTGCATTTTATTTTATCATTATTATTATTATTATTATTAAAAAAATGAGATTGGGATAATAATCTGAAGAGCTGTTGTCTTGAGAAAAAGTCTCCAGTTCATAGAAATCCAAATAATGAGGGAGCAATATGACTAGGGTGCGAACAAACATATGATGCTGATTGGATCCAGTGTGGATTATGTAAGGAGTGGTGGCATGAGAAATGTTCCAGTTACGAAGGCATTGGAGCATTTGTATGCGACTACTGCTAAATTTTCAAAAAAGGATGCGTAATCGTGGCCTCTAGTCCTGCGTACTCTTACCCGCCACGTCGGGTAAGAGAACGCATTTGGCATTTTTTTTCTTGCGTTTCGTAATATATATATATATTTTAAAGCTAAAATTTTCATTTTTTGTACCCTTCTTCCTAAGTTAATAAACTATGATTCAGTATATTTTCGAAGCTCTGACTTCTCAGTTCTCATTTTTATAACGAAAAATCCACTAGGTGCGTACTTTTACCCTCCTTTCCCTTACTTATGAAATAACTAAACATTCCCATCTTTGGAATGACGTCATAACAAATCAAGAACCGTGGTTCAAATCCTCTTCTTCACCTAAAGCAGATAAATCGAACATTTATGCAAATGTGAAGAACAGAAATTGAAGTTTCGGCCAACATAATTCCGCAGTTTTATTCGGGTAAAACTTTTCGCACACTGAAACGTAACTCACCTGAGGTGGCCACGTGACCCGCTATGCCTTGGTCAGCTGGGATCCGCACTTCGATGGACGTCTGGAAACAGAGAAATGCAGTGAAAGAACTGAGAAATCCTGTTCAATGTTTGAAGTAAATCCAGTGACAAATTAGATGGTAAAAATAAACTTTCTTACGAATGAAATCTTTAGCTTTATTTAACACTAGCAGTACGCGCACGGCGTTGGCCGTGGAATCAGGACTTCAACAAAATAAAAAAAAGCTCTCATACAATTACATAAATGAAAGTTTTAAGAACGAAATCAAAACAAAAATATATATATTACTGAGATTGTTCGCTTCTTTTTTTTCTCGACCGAGTACCGTTAATCCAAAACAATGTTAAAAAAAAACTATGTGATATTTATTAAACCGCAAGCAAAGTATGAAAGGCAAAGAAATAAGTTAAGATACTCTTAAAAATAATAATCGAAGTCATCGAGTAAATAAATCATCTCCTTCCAGAACGCGAAAGTAATGACGTCACTCTGCCCCGTCAGCCAATGAAATTGCCCGCAACGTTCCGGAGAGCTGTCGAGGGAGGAAGCCCCGGTAGAGGGAAAATATCTTTCAACTACCAGGAAAAAATTAATTTAAAAAAACAGGAAAAGATATTTTAACCATTCTTGTTTTAAATCCGACAGAACCGTTGCAGTTATAAGCTGAAAAATTTTGAAAAGGATATCTTTATTAGAAGATCGGATGCAAGAGTTTTAAGGATTCCAGAAAATTTTATTTTTGAAAAGTGACTATTTTTTTAAAAAATCCCAAAATTCAGTAAATTACGTTAGGAATTCGAAACTAACTTCATTAGAACGGAAATCGCGTGCTCTTTCCGATGGTTTATCTATTTTTTCGTACAATTATTCGAAACCATTGTATTGAGAAATGAGTGCGAAAAATCAACCAAAACAACACAAAACATGAAATGAAAAATTTTCTAGATTAAATTTTAAAATTTCGGCTTCGAGGTGCATTCAGTCACCATTACGACTACCTGTGAGCCAAATTTCATGGCTGTAAGTGCGATAGATTCGTCTGGACATCGCAGACACACACACACACACAAACATTGCCTTTTATAAGTATAGAATAAAATACACTGTTTTATTTTACAGGGTGTCCGCGAATTGTGGGATGGGACACATTTCAAAAATTAATAAAAAAATCCTAATAATGTTACAACTAGGTCTTCTATACTCATAAAAGGCAATGTTTTTGTGTGTGTGTCTGCGATGTCCAGACGAATCTATCTCACTTACAACTATGAAATTTGCACACAGGTAGTCGTAATGGTGACCGAATGCACCTCGAAGCTGAAATTTTAAAATTTGTTCTAGAAAATTTTTTATTTAATGTTTTGTGTTGTTTTGGTTGATTTTTTGCACTCATTTCTCAATAGAATAGTTTCGAATAATTGTACGACAAAAATAGATACACCATCGGAAAGAGCACGCGATTTACGTTCTAATGAAGTTAGTTTCGAATTCCTAACGTAATTTACTGAATTTTGGGATTTTTTAAAAAAATAGTCACTTTTCAAAAATAAAATTTTCCGGAATTCTTAAAACTCTTGCATCCGATGTTCTAATAAAGATATCACTTTCAAAATTTTTCAGTTTATAGCTGCAACGGTTCTGTCAGATTTAAAACAAGAATGGTTAAAATATCTTTTCACGTTTTTTTTTTAAATTAATTTTTTCCTGGTAGTTGAAAGATATTTTTCCTCTACCGAGGATTTCTGCCGCGGCAGCTCTCCGGAACGTTGCGGGCAAATTCATTGGCTCACGGGGAAGGGTGACGTCATTACTTTCGCGTTCTGCGAGAAGATGATTTACTGGTCTATTCTGGTACCTTCGGTTGGGTTGGGAGACGTCACTTTTTCCGCACGTTAACAACGGGAAAAGTGACGTCAGGTGTCGTGAACGAACCGCTACATCATGAAGAAATTGTCATTGATGTTTTGAAAGGCACACTGAGTATCATTGACTGGTCTTATGTTAATTTCAGTTATTTCTTGAATGATTTCTACAAGAACTGCCACTAACTCCATAAAATGTTTTAAGATTAAATGTTGCTGTTTTAAATTCTAATGTGTTTTGATGATTATTTATGTATAAGACTGAGTGTATAAATTATAGTTTTTAATGCTTTTAAGGTCGTTTTATAATCTTTAAATTCTTAGTTATGTGTTTAAGGTCTAATATATGACTGTAATATATGCAACTCTTTATAAACTGCTCAGTACATATTTTTTAATCTTAAAAAAGTTCAGCTACAGCTTGTTCTTTTGTGAGATGCTGATGTTCATATTGGGCTACATCAGTACACTGAGGGTTCTTTCTTGTAGGGTGTATTTCTTTAAAGATAAGGTCTGCGTGAATTGTGGAATACATTTCAAAAATTTAATTCTAAAAGCTATTACTGTTAGAACATGTTTTTTTTAATGAGAAAGCATTTCAAAACGTTTTTCATGAAGAGAACTGCGTTATGGGGATCTAGGTGACGAAATTATTGAAAATTTTCCATTTTGAGAGTAATCCAGTTTGCATTATCTCGCAGCATAAAGCTAGAAGAAAATAAAAGCATGCATTTGTAGTGAATTGCACGTTTCTACTTACACCAAATATGCAATGAAAAAAACTGAATATTTTGAGATATTGAAGAAAAATTTTAAAAAGGAAACTACAGAAACGCTCATCGGCTTCTGTCATGTGATGTCATTGCGTACGGGAATTTCTCGCTGTAGAAAATTTAGAGCGGAATTCTTCTACAAGTTGCACTTAAATTTACTTTTTAAATTTTTTTAAAAAATTTTTATTTATTTATATATTATTTTTTTTTTTGCCTTCATTAAAAAAAATCTAGTAGTATTGCAAGTATTTGAGGCTGTTCGAACAGGATTAAATTGTATGTTCGACATATAATTACATATAACGAGGTTAAAACGAATCAGAAATATATTAGTTGTTCAGTTTTTTCGATTGAGATCAAACAGCAAAATTACAATGTGATATTATTAGCAAAGCAAAAGAGAAAGGAAATAAGTTATTTTGGGGAATATTAATCGAAGAGTAATATGGTCTATTCTGGTGGTTCTGAAATATTGGGGAGACGGCATCTTCCCATTGCTAACGCGCGGCGC